>UZAE01012866.1:0-26890 GCA_900617975.1 Rodentolepis nana | reverse complement strand
GGGGAGTGGGTAGACAGAAGGTTGTATAGAGACCTTAAAAGCTTTCTCCTACTAAAAGGTGGGTGGGGAGGGCGAGTGGATACACGTGTCGATTTTTCACTCCTCTCACTGGTATTCGAATGCATAAGCCTCCCACTGAAAGCATTTGAGATGTTAATCCGATATGTTTCACAGAGAAACATGGCGAACTTTAAGGGGTTCTTTAGTTGTGCATCTATCTTGGTAGCTGCGGTTGTTGCCAATGAATTGTTTTTTGCAAAAAGGGATAGGTAGATATGCGGACATCGCTCCGGTATAAAATTCAGTACGACTTGGGTTTCATTTTATTGCACGTGTTTATAGCGCCACTTCTACCTTCTTAACTTTCATACATTTTGCATTCTTTAAAATAACCCTCTTGGCAATGTTTATGTCAGGCGAAGATGTTTTGCTGTTTCCCGATGGAAAATTGCTCCTTAAAATGAAGGCTAGAAATATCTCTTAAAACTGACCTTTCGTATGACAAACTAAAGAATAAACTTAGTTTTGCAAGAAGTAAATGAAGAAGGAATATGGATGCTTTCTAACGAGCTGAACATTTATGTGATCAATATGGTACTTTAAGGACGCCAATAGGAAAGTCGTCTTCTCTTATCAATTTTCAATTCTCCAATAGTATTTCACACGGCGGGCTTTATGATACTTATCATTAGCCCCTTAGCTGACTTTGGTCTTCACAGAGGGGATGAACATCCAAGTCACAAAAAGTCGAGAGGTAGGGTGAACAGAAGAGTGATTCGATGGTTTAAAAGAGACAGACACAAAGGCAGAGAAAAGGTAGGCTAACTACAGTGGAAGAGTTCGAGTAAGACATACAGTGGGGTCATGGTAGCTTGAAGTGAGAAGTCAACTGCCGGTTAATAGACTTTTTTGCCACATGCAGTCAGAAGTCAACTGCCGGTTTATAGACTTTTTTGCCGTTTGAGTAGTCAGAAGTCAACTGCCGGTTAATAGACTTTTTTGTGAAGTGAGAAGTCAACTGCCAGTTAATAGACCTTTTTGCGTTGAAGTCAGAAGTCAACTGCCGGTTAATAGAATTTTTTTGCCGATAGTGAGAAGTCAACTGCCGGTTTATAGACTTTTTTGCCGCACAGTGGAAGTGGTCGAATATGCCATACAGTGAGGTCACGGTAGCTTGAAGTCAGAAGTCAACTGCCGATTAATAGACTTTTTTGCCACATGAAGTGAGAAGTCAACTGCCGGTTAATAGACTTTTTTGTGAAGTGAGAAGTCAACTGCCAGTTAATAGACCTTTTTGCGTTGAAGTCAGAAGTCAACTGCCGGTTAATAGAATTTTTTTGCCGATAGTTTGAAGTCAACTGCCGGTTTATAGACTTCGAATATGACATAGAGAAGTCAACTGCCAGTTAATAGATCATGGTAATTGAAGTCAGAAGTCAACTGCCGATTAATAGACTTGGGGTCATGATAGTTTGAACTCAGAAGTCAACTGCCAGTTAATAGACTTACTCATGGTAGTTTGAAGTCAACTGCCAGGTAATAGACTTTAGTTTGAAGTGAGAAGTCAACTGCCGATTGATAGACTTTTATTTGAAGTCAGAAGTCAACTGCCAGTTAATAGACCTTTTCAGTCAGAAGTCAACTGCCGGTTTATAGACTTTTTTGCCGTTTGAGTAGTCAGAAGTCAACTGCCGGTTAATAGACTTTTTTGTGAAGTGAGAAGTCAACTGCCAGTTAATAGACCTTTTTGCGTTGAAGTCAGAAGTCAACTGCCGGTTAATAGAATTTTTTTGCCGATAGTGAGAAGTCAACTGCCGGTTTATAGACTTTTTTGCCGCTTTGAAGTCAGAAGTCAACTGCCGAATAATAGACTTTTTTAGGGTAGTTTGAAGTGAGAAGTCAACTGCCAGTTAATATAACGAATATGACATAGAGAAGTCAACTGCCAGTTAATAGATCTGGTCATGGTAGTTTGAAGTCAGAAGTCAACTGCCGGTTTTGGGGTGATGGCAATTTGAAGTCAGAAGTCAACTGCCAGTTTAGTGAGGTCATGGTGGTTTGAAGTCAGAAGTCAACTGCCAGTTAAAGTGATGGTAGCTTGAAGTGAGAAGTCAACTGCCGGTTAATAGACTTTTTTGCCGTATGAGTATACGTTGCCCAGGGTGCACTACGTGGAGGTAAGTCTATCGCACGCCTCATTCTTCAATAGTAAATCTTAGTAATAAACAATGGATCCGTTAAAGTAGAATAGTTTCTACTTCCCATTCTGGGTATATATATAAATATCGTACTGGCTCCTTTAATGCGATTGACAATACTCATGCTCTCGATATACCTCATAGCGCATTGATTTCAACGTTACATCACTAGCCCAAAGTATTAATAGGTGCAATTTCGTTATTACTCTTCATCTAACTCGGGTTTTTTACTGAGAAAAGTTCAAATATGCACAAACATTAAAAATTATATTGTATTGTGTTGCTTTTTTATATTAACCCGAAGTTGAAATCCATTTTCTCTCTTTATTACAAGACTGGGAAATATGGGATTCCGAGTTGCTGGAAATGATCATTCAAAGAATAGAAAGATAAAATGTCACTTTTGAATTTTGACTTTTTCTCGAAACGGCTCGAAAGTCATAGGTGCTGAAAAATATTTGGTACGAATATATATATAGAAATAATTTAATTTGAAATTTTTAAATAATTTTTTTTCTATATTGTTGCGTTCTTCGAAAAGCCGAAAGTCACGAACAAATCCGTCGAGAATTTAAGTAAAATTTTCTCATTTTGTTACAGAGTTAGCACATATTATACCGGTTTTAAAGGAAATGTTTATTCATTTATTAAAATCAAATGTCGGGCTTTATGGTGGCTATCATTAGCCCTTTAGTTGGCTTCGGACTTCAAAGAGAGGAGGAACAGACAAAGTCAAGAAAAGTCGAGGGGTGTGGAACGGAAGAGTGATTCACCGTTGTAAAAGAAAGACAGATATAAAGGTAGAAAAAATGTGAAGTTAATACTGTGGGAGTGGTCGAAAATGACACGCAGTGGGGTCAGGGTAGTTTGAAGTCAGAAGTCAACTACCTGTTAATAGACTTTTTTGCCGTATGAATATACGTTGCCCAGGGTGCACCACGTGGAGGTAAGTCTATCACATACCCCGGCTTAAGTCAAATGTGAAATCACAAATTGACCTTAATTTAGCGGTTTGATCGCCATGATATTCATCGATTGGAATTCCTGCAGTTTAAAATATGGTTGCTCTTGGCTTCAGTGGGCAGGGTACTGAGCTTGACACTCTTAGAGATATGAAGCATCTAGAAAGGGGAGGGTGGGATTGAAGCCATCTGATTAATTTATTTGACGAATAAATGAAACATGGGCACTTAAAATTGAGCTAGTTGATATGCTCTCTGTTGCCTGTAACTTTAAATTAAGGTTAATATTGGCACTTAAAACGTGAGCTGTGGCCAGCCACGTGAACTTAAGTCAATTATTACCCACTGGTCAATCGCACATAATGTTATTCTGGCTTGTCAAAAAAGGATATTTGGGCTCCTACGGCATCTCTTCGTACAAAACCTTGGTTTTACTTCAGCTCACCAATATAGTTACTTAAACCTTCCCACCACTCTTTTACTTCTAATGTTTCAAGACAGGAGTGTGCGATAGACTTACCTCCACGTGGTGCACCCTGGACAGCATATACTCATACGGCAAAAAAGTCTATTAACCAGCAGTTGACTTCTCACTTCAAACCACCATGGCTCTACTGCCTGCCCTACAGATCTTACCTTTTTCTCTACCTTTATGTCTGTCTGCCTCTTTTACATCTGTGAATCGCTCTTCTGTACCCCACCCATCGACTTTCTTCTACTTTGATGAACCTTCCTCTGTGAAGCCTAAAGTCAGCTAAATGGCTAATAATAGCTATCAAAACGCCTGACATTTGACATAAAAATATGTTTCAAGACAGGGGTCAAAACCTGGGCTAAATGACTTCAGAGGAAAAATGACCCCCACTAGCAATGCGCTATGAATAGCAATGTTGACAAGTGATGAAATAGAATGTCAACGACCAGGCGATTTTTTCACCATCTATCGAATCGAGATGGTCTAACCATAGTCCAAAAAACTATCTATTTCACCTCTTGCTAGGAATACTTAAGTAAGCAGTCTATCTATTTCGCTTTTAGTTTCACGTGAGCCCGTAATCCATGGTCTCTCTGCTGCTTTCGATTGGTATTTGCGAAGATGATTAGTTTTGTATTGCAGATCTCTAGGCCTGCTTGACAGACCATCTTATCATTTGACAACCCCTTGAACTAATGCTCACTTATCGTCCCTAATTGATTAATCCTAACAATGACAATGATTCAAAATTTCATTAACGTATATAGTCAATGAAACTATATTTGCCTATTGTAAATACCCCACTGCAAAGATCAGATCAACCACAAGTGGATGTATATATATATATATATATGTAGCATGTATTTTGGTTGATATATACAGGTACACTTGCTCGATTTCTCATACTTAAAAGTAACACAAGTTTTCGGAGACAATGCATGGGATACAGACACAGTTTAGACAAAACTGGCTTGTCCACCACAGGGGTCAGCAGTACGTGAGGGTGAACGACTTGACGTAGGAGTTAAGTGAAGTGGAGTAAATGAGACGGCTGTGTTATAGTTTATCGTCGTTGGATTGTGTCCAGTGGAAGTTGTGGTGGCAGTAGGCGTCAGCGGTGTTTGATATCCATCTTGTTGACTCCTATTGCTCTTATATCCACCCAGTAATGGCTGCTGTTGTTGACGCTCTAGTGTTCCCATCTTAGATCCAGAACAATGGAGCAACTCATCATACGACTTCGAGGGAATTAAAACACTGTATGCGTTTTGGCTTTTAGACTGTGAGGACTGTGAAACAGGGGTTTGGGTTGAGTACTGAGCCACAAGTGGAATAGAGCAGACAGGCGATTTGGCGTCTGTCATACATGATGTTCCATAGATAGGTCCGAAGGAAACCTTCTGTAGACTTCCCGCATGGCAAGCGGCAGAAGACATCATGAGGTTATTCTTCTGTGTCAGTAGAGGACTCATTCGATTGACGTCATCAGTATATATTACGCTTCCTACAACTTGTCCACTTGGAGAAATGGCGAAGCCCTTCTCTGAACCAGGAGGCAATGTCACCAACATCTGTGGCTGGATGTCAACCTATAGAAAAAAAACGTGAAAACTCAAGCTAAAACTCTCATGCAGCAAAACAGTTAAATATTTTAACATTTTCACCCATTCTAAATGCCAATAATAGGAAGGAGATTTGAAATTATCGAAGCCCTGAGCGAAGTTCGAAAAAGTTCTGTCAATAAACTTCGTGCCTTGGACGCTAGGTTTTCTGATCATCTTTCCTGTATCCTCCTATCTGGAATCAAAGCCTTCTCCTCGATATAAAAATTGTCATATAGAAAGCGTTTATTCCAATACTCACTTCATGGAATTTCCCTATTGAGAAGCTAGAATTTTAATCGTTCTCTATCACCCAGACTTAACTACCTAGGTCATGGATCTGGACCGAATGACATCGGATCTCACGCTGGCATGCGTTAAGAAGGTACTAACCATCATAGTGTCAAGTCTGAGCTCACAAGACAAATTCCCATCGATGACCACCCAGTAATGCGGATGGCCAACTGGAATGGTCGATTCTGATCAACAAAGGCGGTGATGGAATATGAGCTATCAAATTAATAGATAAGAAAACTTTTACTAATAAGATCAGAAAGTCCTTTGATTTTATCAACGTTGTATATGACCAAAGTACTTTATAGTTAAAGTCGACAGCAAAATGCAATTTCATGGAGTTAGTGTTCTCCTGATTTCTCTGAATCTGAGTTATTTTAGCTGGCTGTAGTGGACAGTCTACCACGTCGATCATGCTGTAGTGTAATGTTTGATCAAGCCTTAAATTGAATTAAATTCCACAAAAGTACATAGGCTAGAATCCTAGAAGCACCTTAAACCGCGTACTAGCTGTCATTTAATGATAAGGTCATTTAAACGACCTTAGAATCCATCAAGCGTTTCTCATCCTCCTTGCACAAAATTCATGCACTTCTCAATTCGATAATATATTTAGCATAATTTGCTTAAATTCCTCCAATGGTGTATGTTGGGAAAGTAATTTTATATATGTTGTTTTAATGTTTAAATTAGTGACAATCTCCACAAAAATTCAGTAAAAAGTCAATCAGATTCCTTTTTTGGCATAAAAATAGGGAGACATTAACTCAATGAGAATGAAAGTGCAAATCTCATCTATATGAACCAAAGTATTTGCAACTAAGATGGCAGGAATTTGGTAGTTCTCAAAATTTAAACGTGTCAAAACTAAGGCGCACATTGACCTTCTGCTTTCAAATAAATTAGAACTGTAAATAAGTGACCTCTCAACAAGAAGTGACCTTCATTCATTGCATTCATTACAAATTTGCTTCAATTATTTTGCAAACAAATTTCAAACCAAATTCATTTTTTTTCAAGTGGCTGGATGGTAGTAAATACTAAGATAAATTACGACCTCAGTTTTAGAGATCCTTGCTAATCTCAAAAATAAAATCTCCTCAATTCGTGAACCATTGCAAGAGCTTTACATCCCCATGTTCAGTTAGGAGGATAAAAGTATGCCTTTCCCCTATAATAATGATTTAATATTTTGAATTTAAAGCGACTAATCCGGCTTTCAAGATTTTTCAACCGTGTTTACTCTGCTGGCAGACAAAATCCATAATGACTATTGAAAAAAAGTTGGCAAGTTAATTGCCAAGAATGCATGACTGACGGTCTTCAGTGTAGAATGCTTTAAAGACTCACTTCCTTCTGATCATTTTCCATGTTTCCATTTTTGGCGAGATTTCAAGATTCGATTAGAGTCGAAGAAAAAAAAATTGAGTCAATACTTAAGCAGGCAGCCAAGATCGATAAGATTGCGGTAAAAAGCTTCCGGCTGGGAGAAACGTATATACCCTTAAAACCTCACATACATACACACACACACACACTCACACGCACTACCATCCATGTAATTTCGAGGCAAGATTTACATTTTTCCTTCGCTCTCAAATCGAGAGTAAAAGTAAGTTATGCGAAAAACACTTTTCACCCTCGAAGTCGCGATATTATCACAGTTTGCTTTTACCTTGGTAGACTAGTGGAAGAGGTGCTCGAATTGCGTTGGTAAACCTTTAAGGGAAATGCTAAGTGGCATTGTTTTTCTCGCAAAAATTTCACACCAACTTGCACTCCATTACAAGAAATGGGGTTAGAAATAATTCCAAGTTAGGCATTAAGGTGGACAGTGTTTCAGCACTCATCTTGACTTGAGTAGTAGTAAGGCCGATATCAACGCATTATTATACCAATGAATGCGTTTGCGGGGTTGCACATATGGAAATCAAACCCTTGCCTTCTCTACCTCTACGGACTATCGTGCTAATTGATGAGCCACCACCAACATTAGGAATAAAAGAGATGAAACTGGGACTTACACATGGGCAGCGATCGGTTTCATAGGTTGGATAGTGTCCAACTGTTGCGAATTTCGCAGCCTTTGGCGATATGTCATGAAGATTCATCGGCGTAAAGCCACTGAGACCGCCAGATTGGGAGTCGGATTGGTGATCTAAATTGGGGTGGGAGGGGAGAGGGGAAGATGAAATAGACAATTCAACTAAATAAATTAACTCCAAGCAACGCGTATTAATTATAGCAAAACTTTTCAAAAGAAGCGAGTAGGCTTTAGGAGTGGAAGTTCTGCAAATGTTTGGCAAAACAGTAAGACATCAAAACCCCACGTTATGGGTCTCTTTATTTTGAGTACAGTTGATTGATTACTCAGATGAGAAGAAGTCTGATAAAAATGCCAAACCTTACAGAAGGAATGTTGTTTACAAACTTGGAGGACAAAATTCAACTTATTCAAAATTCAATTTATTTCCTGTCTACAGCCATATTATTCGAATTATTATAAATATCTTGGTCTCTCATGATTCGTGTCAAATAGTTAAATTAAAACTAGCCATTTAAATCAAGGTTAATTGACCCTCCAAAATCCAAACCACTCTTGGACCTATCGTAATTGATTTAGTTGGTCTTTCGTCTTTAAATTATTTCGAAAATGGAAGTATTTTGCCTAAACGACTCTTGGATCGATCTATGAGTACCACATATGATTGATTAGCTGCTTAGTACAGTAACCGTATAAGTTAGCAATAGATTAATCTTTTTTCATTCAGAGAATCCTTATTTAACAAACTCAGAGGACTGAAATACTAGAGAAGGTCACTCGCGTATTTTAAAATTACTATAATAAACTGGCACTTAGATTGATTAGATGTGAGTTTCGATTTTCTTCATATATGCCCATAATTCATCACATTCGTAGGCTAGTAAAGTCAAAGTGCCCGGTAAAAGCATTTTATGGATACATTGACAACACCAGTTCATTGGAGAATAATGCAAAACAGAAGAGACGACATTCAAAGGCGGTGTTTAATCATCTCATTAAATAAAACGATTGAAGTATTAACATTCTGAAACTTATATGCATATATTTTTATTTATATTTGGTTTTCGTGATTTCATTATACGCGAAATTTCCCACCCATTATCACAGAGTGATTTACCAAAACGTGTGCCTTGAAAGACACTCATCATTCATTAAATTGAACCATAATATGCTCGTCGAAATGTGTTATCAAATATACACATACATGTATATAATAAGGCAGAAGATTTCCTCCTTCCCTTTATAAGAAGTAATGTAGTTCTCTCATTTACATCACTTCAGGAGCAATGTTTTGCTTTATGCGAATTTAAATCTACTCAGCACCTCTAATGAAAATATTTCCGCAGAATTTAAGAGAGCACTCAGTCTCCACTTCAATGCATTATTTACTTCTTTCTCACCTAAAACTCATAACATAGGGTAACGTTTAAATGTTAATTTTATCCACGTTGTCAACAGATTACCCCCACATCAGACGACATCTACTCGAATTCCGACTAAACCTCAAAAGTACCAAGCAGACGATAGTAAATTTTCAAATAGAACGACAGAAAGTTTGAGTTTTAAGTAAGTGACACTAAATAAGAATCTAAAGTTTAAATTTAGAATTCCGGATGTGATCGAAAATGAATTTCCAGCTATTGTAGTATTCAAACCATACCTCTTGTATAAGTAGATATATTATATAGAGGTAAAAAACTGCAGAGCTGTGTATTGTGCATCGCGTATTATTTATCTGTCAAACTTTGAAGTGTGCATATTGGAAATTGGATTAGCTGCCAAAAAATGACAACCAAAGAGCGATGGACGGTTTCTATGGTACTCCATAGAGAGTGGGTAGCTATCGAGGTGGGTTGCTATTTTGACCGCAAGGTGTGTAAATGGCTTGCCGATAACAGCCTTCACTAACACAACAAAGGGATGGAATTTTATAACTGAGAATAACAACATAGACTTTATGAATTGTCACGATAAATGGGTGAACTGAAAAAAGTCATATACATATATATATTAAAATATGACTAGCTGATGCCAAGTGGAGAGGGACTGACAAGGCAGCTTTCATCACATATTTTCAGTAATCTTTAAAGAGTCTTTTAACCTATATTTTCAATACTGTGTGTCCCATCTTACAGCTTACGATAGTAAAATAAATAAATAGTGAAGCCGGGAATTCAATTATTACTGAGGTGAAAAAAGAGGTGGGATATGGAGGTGATAGCGGATTGAACTTTTCGAAAGTGGAAACCCGATGCTTATAAGACGGTGTTAAGGCTAGGCAATTTTTAATTTCATGTTCTACTTTTGATCCAATTATATTTTAAATGTTTTTTTTGTTTTTGTAAACAAAATTAATCATTTTAAAATTGTCTCCCCACCCCCCAACTCTGGAGTAACGGTGAATGGAATTTCACGCCACCAGGTTCCAGATGAAGATGAAGCAGTATTACGAGAGTATTGCCCCCATTCTGAAAATGGCATGCGACTTAAAAGTTCTTGCAGCTCGTTGTTTACGTGATAGTCGGGTCATCTAGACTTTAATCACTGTATAATTGGTAAGGAGGTATTCAACATTCTGAAACGAGACTGACTAAATCCTACTTGACGTCCATATTCTTGAAATTATCAAATTATGGGCTAGATGGTTTCTAAAGTAGTACTAGAGTGTAATGAATAACTTAAGATTCATTTTAAATTCGAATTTTGTATAAAACTGCTCATTAAATTTTCAAACCACTCGGGACAACATAAAAAATGAAACGTGGCTTCGAGTTTTTTACAATTTAGTTCTCAATTCGATTATAGCATAGATTTGAGTATGAACTTTTGCAATGGCTTAAGTACATATCCACATTCAAAAGGATCAAACTCTAAATTTCACATGACGCACACGAATTGGCACTTTCTTGGGGAGTTAAAATATTTGGTGCTCTTTAAAAAGCATATCACTCACTGTTAACTCATCTTTTTTCTCATTTTTAAGCGACACTCTGCTCGAAGGCACTTCTCCATTTATTTGTTAAATTCATATCCCTTTTGAGTTCCGATAATTATTTGAAGTATATATATATATATATATATATATATATATCAATTAGGGGGGAGGCGAATTAATGGCGCACAATACGCCGAATTAAGACCCGGAATCATGGCAGCATATCAACCGAATTATAAATTAGAACTGAATTGCAGAGGAAGCCAACTAGAATAATATCAGTCTACTTGTATCTCCTCCCATAATAAGTCTCCCTAATTTGTTAATTCCCACTTTGAGCTGACCGCATTAGCATTGGACAACATACTTGCCTTTTTTTGCGGTGTGCGCTCGAATCTATGCCTTCTAAATTTGCCTCACAGCAGGTACTATCTGGCGGGAAATCGTGGAGTTTTATGATATAATCTATTTCACAGGCATCACCACACAGAAAAAAGCGTGGGGCCTTATCACACCAGTTAAATCTGTAGTCGCATGAACATTAGAGGCACTATTTTCCCCCTCAAAAAAGCGCATTTCTCATCATTACACACCTGCTTTTACCAACAAAGCGGCTTTTGTCAAAGCCGCAGTCCACATTCGTATAGATTCGATGGACGTGGTCGGGGATGGTGAGAAATTAAAACTCCTGTGTCGCCATAAGTACCACCCATTTAATTCCCTCCACCACAACCCCCCCCCTTCCCCCCACATCCTCACACACACCACACCACGCCACACACACACACACACACACACACACGCAACTTTAAACTTTTCGCACAAAATGCAGCGAATTTTAACAGAAGCATTAAACTACTCACTCTTTCCAACGAAGCTCTTCACTCGGTTACACTTTTTCATGAAGATGAGAATTGCCAGTAGGATTATGCAGAGAATACAAGCCATACAGACCAAAACGGCGATGATGGTCACATTTCTGTACTCCCAACTATTGCCAATTCCTCCAATATTATTACTCTTGTCATTATTCTGGAGTGGTCGCTGCACTGGACTCAGGATTCGATCAGCGGCTGGAGATTTTCCTGGTTGTCTGTTCACTGAATCAGCGCTGTTTAGTGGGGGCTTGTAGGGAGACACTGCTTGCTGGTGCCTCTCTGTACCAAGAGGTGAACTGATTTCCTGAACAGGGCTTTGAATAAGTACACGGAGGGGGAATCGCTTTGTGAGTTGATGATTCACTTCTTTGGGGTTATCTAGAGCGAGGATGTTAAGAGAGTAGCGTCCGGGTGGTATTATTGACTGTTTCTTTTGCCCTGCTTTCTTGTCAGTCTTTAAGCACAGACTAGTCTGAGATTCATTTAATTCAAAATTGGGATTAGCGTCTAGAGTCACAGTTACATTTCCATTTCCGCTCATTTTGTCATCATCGTCATTGAAGGCGTACGGAAATGGGACACATATTGGTGGATCACCCTGAAGTTTATCGGAAGGTATGACCACCTCAGCTATAAGTACACGTTTCTTCTCCGGCGCTGCTAGAGAAATCATGAAGGGGGCATTGTCATTCTTGTCTAACACAGTTATTACAACTGTTGCTGTGGAAGAAGGTGAAGTTGACCCTGTTGCCCGAAGTCGCGCAGGGCTACCTGAGACAGCAACCACCTCAAGAGTTATCTTCGGTGTCTGCTCGCGATCTAATGGACGAATTGTTCTGATGATACCATGATGCCTACAAAGGAAAATGAATATTCACAAACTATGGCACTTCGAAAGACAGAGTTTGTGAAACCAACTAATTCGGCATAATTCAAGCAGCAACCTGTCATTAACACATTTTGTGAAGATTTCTTTTAAAAGGAAGGTGACAGACCACGCTACCATCCCCATGCGACTCTATATTTAACGGTGACAGCTGATGTCAAAAAGAGGAGAATAATTACTTGTCAATGGTGAAGAATTGAAAAGCCACGTTTACTGGAATGGTGGATGTTGTGTCGGTAGAAGACGGTCCATCTTCAGACGGAGGAGCCCGAAGTTGATAATTGATTATTCTGTTCTCTGGAAGGCTGTCAGCATCTGTAGCTTCCACCTTGCCAACTACTGTGTGGCTTGGCATGCCCTCTGTTACCTCAAAGGTGTAAGTCTGCTGTAGCATCATTGGGGGGTTATCGTCCAAATCCTTCACCTATTAGCGAGCGAAAAAGGAGTCTTATTTACCTACTTCATTAGTATTCAACTCTTTCAAACCCTAATGCCAAGTTTATTTTCAGTCATCCGTTGCTTCCTCCTGCCCCCCCCCCCCCCACCACCCTCCCATCCCCAATTAAAGCTTAAGCAGTGCCTATTTTGTGTTCGCAATTGCAAAGAAATTGAGTTGGAATAAAGGGGTGGATAGAAAGGGGGGGGGCTCAAAGTATCGAGCATATTTCCGTCTCAAGGTGATGTGAGTTGAAAGCAGGCCGGACGTAGTAAATGGCATAGTAGAGAAGCATTATAAAATGGAGGAAATGACAGTGTTGACGTTGGATATTCATCAAGTTGCTTAATCTCTACGATCGTGGGGAATACAAAGATGAATAATTTAATAATAATTGGGAATCATAACTCATTAACTGCCTCATAAAAGGATAGAACTGATTGTAATAAGAGATCTATTTTTATAGAGATTGTTTATTTTATTAAATTAGGTTCTGCAAGGCTAGTAAGTATCCTTTCTACTATCCTCCCATTTGATATTGCAACACCAAAATTGACTAAGACCACACAATGATGTTATTTAATATCTAAATAAATAACTCAGGTTAGAAATACCTAAGATATCTTCAAAGAACAGAAGTTTGCAAATCAAAATTCCGTCAGCTTGTAGCTAAAACAACCATCAACCTGCCCGGAGCTATGGACACTTGCGATTTAAACACCGTGGAAATGGGTTATTCCGGTGTAAGTGATGTCCGTCTGCTTCTCACCAGTATATCCGTGAAAAGAGGGCAATTGATTAGTGCCAAGAATGTCCATGAAAAAGTTAGAGAAATTTGCTTTATGGAATTCGGAATTTAATTTGCTCTATTTCCCGTAAATCAAAGCTTTTACCAACTTGAAGAATGTGAGTGTACTCCCCACACAATTTGACCATCTCCGATTGAACGGATTTTTGAAAACTCAAATAAACGCACACCTTCGTCCTTGAAAGTTAAAAACTGGCTCAATTGTCCCGCACCTTCCCCACCCCAAAGTAAACCTTTGACCAAACAAAACCCTCTCAATTACCTCTAAACCATAAAGGTCTTAATACCTGAAGGTAACAATTACAATTCGAACAACATAATAATCTGTCCTTATGAAAGTAATATCTCCAATCTGATATTCCTCTTTCCCTCTGAGAGGGTGTCAAACTGAACACAAGACAACACCCCTTCTGAAAGGCTCCTTTAGTTCAGAAATATAAATGATGGCTTATCAACAGTTAAAATGACCTTGACTTACAAAGAAAACGCGTGAATTCAAACTATATGGGTTTTGCTTAATAAATTCGAAAATAATGTCAATAATATGGAACAGTAACTGAATATAGTCAGTGTTCATTCTCAGAGTGTACAAACACAGTTGAAGAAACCATCCTGAAAGAAAGAAATTACGTAGTGACTGCGATCCTAGATAATTAATTAGGGGAGGAGATGTTTAAAGCTTGCCTAAATATAGTTTCTGTCAAACGTCTTTTCTCTAAACGCTCAGAAATATGAGCTAGGCGGTTAAGAGGGAATATTTAAGCATAGATAAAAATAATTAAAGTATAACAGCTCAAAACGGCTGGATATCAGTCAAAAAATAACGTTTATTTTATTCATTTTTAAAAAATAAAACTTGAAATCTAAAATTAAGTTCTTTGTGTTTAAACAATTCTGCCATTTTGATATATTTGGTATTCAAATTTAGAACTGTAAGTATGAAGTGCTATTTTATAATATAATATATTGCAAATAAAATAACTTAAGAAAGGCAGAAAAAGATGTAATTGTAAACAAGGAAGATTTCTTCTTTTACCAAATTGAATCGAAAATAGGTATTTCTAAAATTTGTGAATCAGTAAAAAGATGAAAAAAACTGCAGTCAATGTTTACGAAAGGTAATTTTAAAACAAGACTACGGGATATCGACCTTGGAGAGTATTTTGTTTAAACGAAATAAATTTTTCGCCAAAAAAGACTTCGAGTAGAAGGATAAAACGGGATTAGGGACTCTTGGGTAAAAGGATTTTTAAGATAAATAGTGCCAATCGAAAGCTCCCAGATGTCAATTTTCGCTAGTGCCATGTAAAACGATATGCCAAATTGAAATGCATATAATACACAATCTCCCTGGTTTTTCGATCAGAGACGGCTGTCAACTTTGCAACAACAATAGGCTATTGACTATTCGATGTCGAACTTCTGACTACAAATGGAGATGGAAATTTTAAAACCAATCAAAGGAAATAAAAAGCGTTTAGCAGAAGTGCATAATTCTAAAAGACCTTATAGAAGTAAAGAATATCTTAAATTAATATCGATTTTGTGTGAGCTTCAATGCCATCTAACTTATTCCATTTCTATGTGGTTAATAGTAACTAAGGAGTGCAAAATAAAATGCTATTTAGATGTCGACGACGCGGTAATCAGCGTGTGCACCTGCCAAGTCAAAGGTCAATGGTAATTGGTACGTATCCAGTGGTGTGGTTGACCGATCTCTCTGGTTAATTCTAGTCATCATAAGAAGTGGAAGAATGTGATTTTCTCGAAATAGGAATTTCCACTTTTCCTACTTGGTTTGGGAAGTTTCCGATTTAGTCGCTTAAGTAGGCAAGAACATGCCGAGTTAAGGGAATTTTCATTTTATTAGTTTGTCAAATAATCATCGTGCACATTCAGAGGCTCTGTTTTGGAGACCCGAAGGATTTAAGGAATTGAAGGCCAAATTCCAAGTAAATCATCAGGTTATGAGTTCAATTTCTACGAAATACCCAAACTAGATGCATAAATGTCCCAATGTGCAATAAATCCGTGAGAGTTCTACTAGAGCAGGTGGAGTATTCTTATCACTCAAACTTCGCTCTCATGAGATGGACAATATGCGAGATTCAAACATCAATAATTTAGCAAGAGTCATCCAAGACGTCCCAGATTCGACTGTCACTATGTCTCACCTTCGTTGTGGTGTTGACAGCTTATCATAGTCTCCCTCCTGTCCATAATTCAGGAATAAAAGTAGGCACGCACTAGACACTGGATGAACTCATCCTCTTCCTCCAGAATAAGTAAATAAATAAATAAAATCTGAATAAAATATCAACCCAGGAAATTAATGCAAAATTTTCTATTGGAAGTCGGTCTAACTAACCCAGTTCCGTCCCGTTAAAATTGTGCTTGCAAATTTTAATATTTGAGGAAAAAGATGAGACGTAATCAACTGATCAGTCAGAATGCAAGGCACGAATCGTGAAGCTTGAATTCTGAAACGGAAATTGACTATTAAGTAAATATTCTACAATTCGAAGTGGGACTACTTGATGCCTTGGCATTCTATTTGTGTTTCTTCATTCCTTATAAGCTTTCAAGTGTTTTCTGCATTGCTTTTAGTTACTAATAACCCAAATTTCGAGTCCTGAATTACCGTTATAATAATCTTTGCCGAAGATGAAAGAGCTTGAGATGCATTCAGAGGTTGATCTGTAGCGATAACCATGAGATAATATGAAGATTTAGTCTCAAAATCTAGCGGAACCCGTGTCTTCAATTGTCCAGTGAATCTGTCAATATGGAAAAATTGGTAGTCGGCCTTTTCAGAAACTGTGGAGTTGGAATCCTCCTCCCGTGTCCACGGAGCAAGGGAGTAGGCAATGGCAGCATTGGGACCTGCATCGGCATCTATTGCTCGTATGTGTGAAGGGCTTGTGAATTGTGATGGCTGTTTGCCGTAATTCGAGAAGGAATCCTTGAAGTCCACCAATGCATTCGCCTCATTCTCAATCACTGTCCCAAAGAATTGACTCTTCTCGAACAGTGGTGGGTTATCATTAGCATCTTTGAGGAAAATTCTAATTTGACTTTGTCCGATCAATCGGGTAGCAGTGCGACCATCCACACAACGAACACTAACGGAGTGACTTGGTGTCTTTTCTCTATCCAACTGAACCAAACTTATCAATTCATACAATTTTCTCCTTTGAATAGTGTTGCCATTACTAACCTCCCGCAGGTCAAATAATCGTTGTGGTGATCTGATATCACAAAACACTTCATCCAAGCTAGTATCTTGATCGTAGACGTGAACATGACAAATGACTTTAGGCAAGTGGTTATCCGTATCCTCTTCGCGCTCAATGCTGGCATATTCGGAGTTGAGAAGATTGCCCTTGTTGAAAAATCTGATGACTGGAGGCATATCATTTGTGTTTAAGACCTCAACAGACACTGTTGCTGTGGAAGCAAGCCGTGGAGTTCCATAATCTTGAGCCACTACCTCAAAGTCAAACGAGCTGACAGCTTCGTAGTCCAGGGGTTGAATCAACCGTAGAACAACTCCGTCCACTGCTGGCGAAGCAAGAATATGCATTTGAAGGAAGTCTGCCGAAGGCTTCTGATTGGCTATTAAATGGTTCCCCGGTCTCAGGTGGTAACTTAATTGAGAATTCTCGCCAGCATCCAGGTCTGTAACATGAAGGTGAACCAGAGTTTTGCCGACCTCGTTCTCCTTCACAAAAACTTTGAAATCCTTTTGCTTAAAGGTCGGTGCATTGTCGTTTTCATCTATGACCTTAAAGTAATAAAACGGTAACTTAGGTACTACTGAAAACAAAGTAAAATCAATTTGAAGAAAAATTGAATAAAATGTGAATGTAGGAATTAGTTTGATGTTAAGCAATCCCAATTATCTCAATTATTATGAAAATTTTAAAAATTTAAACTAATAAACCTCCCAATTTAATTTTTTTAATGGTGCTATCGAAACATTAGGTTATGAATTTTAAATTTAATTCACATTATTAAAAATTAAAACAAACTAAATTTTGAGTGGCGTGCTAGGCAATCGGGTAGGTAAGTTGCCACTAAACTAATAGCCTCCAACTCTATATCTACGTACGCATAGTACCCAGCGATTTCCACAGACGGTCATCTCAATTATTCACGAAAAAATCCAAAATGCGCAAATAATTTAAAGACACTCTTAAGAAAACTCGAGAAACTAAAGGTTCTTCTAACCTTGGCAATTTCTCCGGAATCGTTTAAAGTGAATTTGGACTAAGGTCGATAAATGTGAAATACTGAGAGTGAAAGTTCTGTACACTCTACTTTTGGCAAGTGTGAGTGAGTGATAGACTTACCTCTACGTTGTGCACCATGAGCAATGTATACTCATACGGTAAAAGTCTGTTGACCTGCAGTTGACTTCTGACTTCAAACTACCACTGAATGTCATATTCTACCATTTCCATTTCCCCAGTGCTCACCTCACCTTTTCTCTGTCTTCGTGTCCGTCTGTCTGTCTCTTTTACATCTGTGAATCATTATTGTCTCCCCACTCTCGACTTTTTGTTACTTTGCTGTCCCTCCTCCTCCTCTCTGTGAAGCCCGAAGTCAGCTAAATGGCCAATGATAACTATCAAATGCCTGCCATTTGAAATAAATAAATAAACTTTATAGCTACTGCTTGCATTTTCGATTTGGGTGTTTCTTATGATAGAAATTTTTCCTCTCATAAAAGAGGGACTCAGAGACCAGATACTCCGGATCCTCTTCTTATTTAAAACCCCCTTTGAAGTCCGAACACTCAGCTGTTTTTCTCAATAAAAACACACCTAGATACGTAGTGAACGTCGTGTTCTGGATACACAGGTAACAAAATTACCCACACACACACACACAAGTGAAGATTGGCATTTTATTAAATTAGATGGATTCGGTAAGAGCAAATACTCTTCTACTTATCTGAGGCGTTAAAACAATAATGGGCGTAGCCGGAAGAGAGTGCCAAAAATTCAAAGGTTGATGCTTAATAAGATAAGTACATCATTGTTGCTAAGTGAAAGCGAATCTGACTGCCCTTCCTTCGGAGCACAACCTTTGGTTGGCAAAAAAGGTGACTTAGCATGCTCATTCCTCTACTCAAATAACTCATTTATAAGGAAATATAAGGCTTTTAACAACCGACTTATTTATATTATGATTTCAGTACATACTCATATGTGAAATAAGAGGTGGTGAAATCGACGCATATATTAACAGAATGCCTAACTGTCCTAGTTGAGTTAATTTTTTTAAAACAAAATAGGTACAAAATTACACGCTCTCACTGGGAAGGCTCTTCGACGCTACTCTTCTATCCAGGGTGCACAGTCGAAAATGTTTTCTGCATGAAACTGATAGGCTGGTGGAGCAGAGGTCAAAATCCACCTCTCCCAAGCCAGTTCTCACGGCATTAATACTCATTAGAGCACACTCAGTGCAGTGGGTAACAAATTCCTTTAGCTCATTTTGATCGGCAAGAGGTGTAATTGAAAGAAGGTTTCTCTTGAGAGCTGTTCTATGATACCTTTCCCCCACTTTTGCCAACTGCTTGCAAACGCTTCTTCTAATTTAATCGTGGCGTTTTTTTCCTAAAAGCATTATGTCAAATGACATGCTTTATGACATTTATTATTAACCCCTTAGTTGACTTCTGGCTTCTCACTATCTCTGGGTTTCTGTTGTTGCCTTTAGGGCTGAACACCGAATTAGGTAGGTCAACTTCATTTCCTCCTGTAAGTCACATAGGGGGGTGGGGGTTTCCAAAATAAGCGCTGAAATTACTAGTGGCCGAATCTTTCAAATCTTTAATAACTTCTTGGGTCTTGCACTGAATTAACTAAATAAGAATCACAAGGCTTTAAGAAAGGAATGGCATCGCCACAACAACAAAAATAACTGAAACGTGAAGAGTTTGAGTGCACCCTTCGCTGATTAATAAGTGATGAGGAACAGCATGTTTCTTCATGCATGCGCGCATCCACACCATATTCCAATCGCCTCCTTCTTTCCCTCCTGGGACAGATACGTAGCAACAGCTGCAGCAGCAGCAATCAGGAACACTGATCAACTAAGGTGCTAACCTTCTCAATTCTCCTTGCAAAGCTTATTTAATTATGCCAGCCCTAACTCAATTTACTGGGTAAAAAATGATAAAACTAACTATTAAACCGAATAAAATGGAAGAAACTTACGGAGATAGACATTGAGAGAGTAGTTGAAAGGGCTACAGGATCCCCTTGATCTCTTGCGACAAGATCGAAAGTGAACCCAGGAACCGTCTCTCGATCAATTGTGCCAAGTAGACAGAGAGCAGGGAAACTGTTATCCCGATTTCGTGATTCTGTGAGAGAATAGGTGACACAACTGTCTTCAGGACCAGACAGCAGTTTGAAGTGTTGTTCCCAAGCTGCCAGGGGACTGACTTTCTCCACACGGAATAGGAGGTCACTATTCTTCCCTTCATCCAAATCAAACGCTTGGGGCAGAGGAATAATAGTTCCTTGTGAGGTGTTTTCGTCAATTTTGATTACCGCCGATTTGTCTTTTCCAACGTGTCCTAGGGTTGCTTCTGGTGGTATACTGAAACTGGGAATGTTATCATTTACGTCTACCACATCGATTCGAAGAGCGAAAGCGCCGTAACCTTCAACAGTTATACCAAGAAAGACACAGCAGTTAAAATCAAGTTGTGGGTTGAAGGAATTCTTCTTGTATTCTCCATCGCCTCTTTCCTTTCCACAGCATTTTTGGGAGACAGCGGCATGATGCGGGTACTTGAAAGGGTCACAAATCTCTTCTCTATCTATGGCCATCTCATTGGTGAGGATCCGAGAACCATCCTTGAGCTGTTTAATTACAAAGGGCCGACTTTCTGTTGCGTCAGTGAAAAAGATTACCGCCTGTTGAGCCTCTTCGGTTGATATAGAGAGTTCAGCTTGGAAGAGTTTAGTCAAATTAACCGAGACTTCTTGAGCAATTCCAGGTAGGGATGGAATGTATGTGGAAGGGTTGGATCTCTGCAGTGCATTGGTCTCCAAAATTTGAATTGTCCGGAGATACTTGCAGGCAGATGTGTGCTGGAGGATTGCAAGGAGTAGTAGAATAATCGTCTGCATTTTTGATTTGGAAGTCATACTTCCATGATGTGAATAGCTAGGTGGATCTAAACGATAAGCCGAAAATAAAAAAGTTCTGTTAGGTTTATCTTTTTGATTGTAAATGCAAGCTTGTCAGCAAGTTAATTAATAGGCATCAAAATTTTTTATCTCAGAAGAAAATCGATATTGAGTAAAGGACGTTCTCTAGTTTGCTCTGCTATGCTGAAGTTGTAGGAGCTAATATTGCCCTGACAACATCTTGATCATTAGAATAAAAGTGTATTGAAATGGGATGAAAAAAAACATTCTAATTAAGTCTAATGAGCATTGGGCCACCGCAGACATCTCCGAAAATCAGCCATTAAATTTTGAATTTTGAAATGCGGAGCGAGGAAAATTGCTTAAAACTTGAATCTAAAAATCTAACAAAGTTGGGTTCTTCTAATAGCCTAAATTAATAATTAAACTAAAATCCGTTTAGGACCTCTCTACTGGCCTGCAAGTCCCGCTTTTTCCTTATGTCTAAAAATTTGAAAAAAATAATATTGCTTTGGTAAAACAGAATTTACACATTGAATAAAGTGTATTGGTCAAGATGCGCGTTCACAAGGTCAGACACGAATTATTGGATACTCACAGAATACATTCAAGGAACACAACCAACCGTACCTGTTGATATAGCTAAATATGAATTTCTCGGCATAAAAACTCCCCATTTCGTCGATTTGCAGACAACTAACAACCTGAAGTTCAAAACTGATCGAAAGAAGATAGAACAACAGGGCTCTGTAGATCTTATTGCGCAAAATGCCAGGCTAGAAAAGTGCAATAGATTGAAGAACAAATTTAGCTAGTTTACAACAACTAATGGTTGTTTAAAGCTAAACTTGGTAAATTCGAGTAATACCCTCTCTTTAAGAAAATTTGCCCTAAATGAGTTGAAGAAAGTGCAAATGTAATATTGAGAACCAATATTCGCCTTAATTTTAGACTACTTACCATTCAATCGAATGCACACAACAATCGCAAGGAACGGAGACTTTCAGGACATTTGGGCGAAGAGGGGGGGGGTTGGGCTTAATCATGAATGAAACTACGTCGAAAGCCTGATTTCAGGACTAGCGCTTCTTTTGATTCCAAATGACTATATTTTTAATAAGCTAATTAATTTTCTTTTTATTTGATTTTTAAAGTTAAATAGGTAATTTTGGAAAGTAAATAATGATTAAATATCACCAATCTCAAAGAAATTAAATTTCATCCTAATTAAAGGGAGAACATTTGAGTTCGGTTTAGCTCAACTTAAATTAATCCATATTCTGTTTGGGTGGCAGTCGGTTTCCATTGATGTGGTCGCACACCGCGAAATCGAGTTTGTTTTAAATGATTTCAACTTTCCATCTCCCTCCCCCCTAACCTCAAATTTTGGGAAAGGGACTAAGTGAGTGAAGTCAAATTCACTCTTCGAAACAAAAAAACCTCCTGCAAATTGGAGTTAGATGAGGCAAATTTAGGATAAAATGGCATGAGATAGAGTTCTGAACTTCTGTACTCAGATTGACCTATTAAATTCGCAAGGAAAAAAACGGTTTTAATATGAGGTCACGAAATGTGTCACAAATATATAGCGTCAGAACGACCACCCAAATTTTTTTTTGGTGGGAGAGAAGGAGGGGGTAGGGAGGAATTCCGTGTCATGTAGGCCAAAGGCAACTGCCAACTTTTTACGGGCAATTTAACAACCAGCCAATGAAGCAAGTAAGTAAATGTATATGTGAAATACATGAAGAAGTCATAAAAATATACTTTGTGCAGAAGAAAATTTGAAATTTCAATTGTAAAACTAAAGTACAGTGATTATGTCAGTAGATAAATGAGCTGTTTTTTGGGACTGCAACAGAAGCCATTTCCAAGTCATAGATTGAACAAAGCATTGGGCTATAATTCAGTGGGAAATTGGCACTCAAGTGAAAGGAATTTACAAATAACTTTAAATAAATCACCACTAAGGGGTAAAATATGAGGAATGTTGGTCTCCTCATTTTACTTAAATTAAATTCAAAAAAAGTAAACTCAATTAAAATTTGAACATGATTAGGCGTGGGATAAAATTCGGTTGTATTATTGATGAAATATTTGGAAAATAGTGTTTGGGGTTCCATTTGGTGATTTTACAAGCGAATTATTAATGAGAGGGGTGGGGTGGGAGAGAGAGAATGAGTAAAAGTTGGGTACAAAAACTACTGTCAGGTGGAAAGTAGTTGGCATAAGAGTTAAATCATCGCCCCGTAATTTCATTCCAATTGACATATTTTACTCCGAGTCGAGTCTTCCCAGTTGCAACAACATAAATGTTAATTAAACGTGGAGAATGAGCTAAGTTTTCAGAAAACAGAGATCCGTTAGGAGCTAAATTATAGTCGGGACTTTTCTCAACAAAAATATATATAATTAGTCACCAAGACCAGTAGATTACCCGAGAGAGTGCAAAAACAACCAAATTCTCCGATCAAAAGTTATGTCAGGAAGAATAAAATTCAATAAAGTTTTGCGAAATTTCGACTTCAATTAGGGGAAAAAATAAATTGCATCTAAAAATGAATTGCATTATGGCAGTAGAGTTGGACTGCAATTTGAGCAAAATGGTTTTAACTACGCAATAGAAAAAAATTGCCTTTACTCCACTCCGAGATTTCATCGATTTAAACAACGCAACAGTAGGTGAAAATGTAAATAAATAAATTAATTTTGTGTACTACTACTCACGCTATTTTATCCCAGCGCTAGTGCTCGTGTGTGTAGCAGAAAGGAGCAGTAGATGGAAAGGAGTATAAATTCTTCGAAATAGAAACTTCCCGTTTTTTCCATATTTGCTCTAAGATGTGTTCGACGATGCTCACAGTTATAGAAATCCAATAAACTCCCAAGAAATGCATGCACATCTATGAAAGGCACAACTGCTAGCGTTAAACTTCAAGTCTAACCAAATTGGATTTCTAAAGAGCACGTAAAGTTTTCTGTAAGGCGAAGTAACCAACTTTCATACTCCCTCCACATCTTAGTTAAGTATAGTTAGAAAATCTTGCTTCTAGTGAAGCCTTCTCGTAGATGATAGCATTTCTAGAAAACGTGAATTTTTTAATTAGAAAATCCTCCTCAGATAAGATACAACCCTTCAACCGGAAAGTCTGTGCAATTGGAGCAAGCACTTTCTCCTGGAAGGATTTAATTCTCCCATGTACTGCTATTTAAAAAAACACCATTTTATTCAAATTATAGCTACCCGGAGTAAAGGGGGGGAGGAGTGGAGATTTAGAAATCCTGTATTTCAAAAACATGGCATTAAGGTTAATTAATTTTAACAAAATTAGGAATAAAAATGTCGAACATACAATGAGAAGATTTAAATCCAAATTGAAGAAAGTCTAGACTGGAGTCCAGATGAGGAAATAATGTTCATGTAAAGCCGAGCGGCCAAAGGGGGTCGAATTGGGAGTCTGAGCGGACAGAGCGACCCCACACGTGTTGTCTCAGACCAAGGTCGCACACTCGCAATTTCAAACGGGCGCTGATTGGCCCGTGCACAAGCGGGCATTCCTGCACGCACGCATGCACGCACCCACTTACGTGGATTGACAATGGACGAATTTCTAGTGTTAGAAAAAAGGAAAATTATGTTTGCTAGCTTCCTAGCTCAGTGCTTTTTATGTGGTTTAAAGTAATTCTGCATAAAGGGCATAAATAGAGCAGTATAACGTGTTTTTTTCTTAAATTTCGAACTATAGAAACATTAGTAATAGCCTCATAAAATTTTGCTAAGACTACAATGGGCCATGCATTCAATAGTCTTTTTGGTGGTATCTTTATCATTAATTGATGAGCACGTTTAAATAAAAACACGTTTCTTGTAGTATTAAAATCAAGATAACCAAAAAATAAACCGCTTTTGAAGTGGCAACAAATGTCCCTTGAAATGGGAAAGTTTTACTAGATGTGCTTTGATTGTCTGGGAGTTTCTCTATCTATTGGATACGGATATGTCATACAAGTAAAGAATTTCTCTTCATTGAAGAGAAACGCGTTGTGCTGATTTCGGATAACCTACCTTTATCAGAACTCGAAAATATTTTTTTTATTTTAATGTTAATTAACAATAACTTCCAGGGTTCAAATCTTATCTCCTCTAGAACAACGCATTTTGCTGGTGGAGTGTATTCGAGCTCTATAAGGTCAAAATCCGTCAAACGCGTTTTTCCACCTTCACCTTGAATAAACGGAGTATCACCTTGAGCACGTTTGATTGGAAAACTCAAATGTTTTTTCAGCCCTCATGATTAACGTACTTAGTCAACGTATATCGAAACCGCATTCTCTGGCTTATCAGATGTGCAGATTTCGACTACTATGTCACTACTATGGATAGAAGGCTTCAACTAATGTGTCAATTAAATTGAATGTTCGTAATATACCTATGTTCCAATTACACACAGTTTCCTTGTACAAATTTCTAGTTTTTAACAAAAATCAATATGGTCAATGCTAAAATAATGGGTGAGGAGGGTGTGATAGACTTACCTCCTGAGCAACGGTTACTCATACGACAAAAAAAGTCTTTAAACCGACAGTTAACTTCTGACTTCAAACTACTATGATCCGTCTCCATGTCATATTCGACCACTTCTATAGTACTCACCTTAGCCTTTTCTCTACCTTTATGTCTTCCTTTTTGTCTCTTTTACACCTGTGAGTTACTCTTCTATTCCCCCTCTCGACTCTTTCTCACTTTGATATTCCTCCCCTCTGTGAAGCCCGTAGTCAGCTAAAGGGCTAATAATAACTAACAAAATGCCTACTATTTGAAATAAATAAATAAATGTCACTGGATCATAACTAACGTGGCATCGTTAGTAGAAGATCAAAAAGAGGATCCCATATTTTAATAGATAATATATATTTATTTAATATTAAATAATAATATTTTAAGATTTTTGAATCACGAAAGCAGCCGATACAAATGTTTATATGTCGACAAGAGGTAGAATTGCCTTAATTTAGGAAATGTAGGAATGGCGACATCAAACTTGGCGGCTACTCTATTTTTTCAAAATTGGGCTATTATTGATTTTTCCACTTTGCGTTGGGCCTTTCAGACTTAAAAATTGGCAATAAGTTTTTGACCCAAAAAATCTTCTGCCAAAGAGATAAAGCCTTTCCGTATTCTCACCAATCTTATGACTGTTCGAGTCAACTGTTCCTGTGATCATCTTGCCAGACATCCATTCACCTATCCTATAATATATTCAATATTATAGGGTTAATTATGTAGCGTATGCGAATATTCCTACAGCAATTAGGGATTAGGTGGCTACGCAATCTAGTCACTTGTCTTTAGGTCAAAGAATTTTATGGCTGAGATACCATAAACGCTAAGGAAATTGTGATAACCTAGACAGCAGATAAAATTTCAGTGTAATATGGGTTTATGAAATTTATGCTCTCACTTCAAACAGACGCAAGGCGTTATTTTTCGGCGCACACCTTCTACAAATTTATTAAGTAGTGGCTTCATTTATTCGGTCTGCTATACAACTCGAGGTGTAAAGTATCGCCATATCATTGACACTTCATACTTCTAACTCTGTCGAAAACTCAGATGGTCCAGTTTCATAGCCTTACGGAGATCATCAAATCATTCAAACACAGTCTTTTGTTTCTAGTTGACAGTGGGATGAATAGTCTTCTAGCTCAATTTCATTGAGAGAGAGAGAGAGACAAATCAGTCAACGTTTTAACCCAAAAACTATCCCAAGGTATCAAGATTATTAACATTCACCAAAATTAAGGATTTAGGTACCTATGGACATTGTAATTCCATTTGCACAAAGGGGACTAATGTTAGAAGTTACCTTCAATAAATTATTTTCAATTTTCTTCCATAATGAGTAATTTTGCAACAATTATAACAACTATGAGACTGATTACTTAAATTGGATAACCAACAATTCCTCCAGTGACATCTCTGCAAACATATGACGCATATGGACTTCTAAGCCATCAACCCAGGGTGTTCAAATTGAAATGGCCCATAGCCCTTGTTCCTTCTGCTTAACTAACGCACATGCAGTTGATGGTTGGTTCGAAAATTAATACTTTAAAGATAAAGAGGTACCAATCGCAAATAGAGATCTTAACTTTCATGAATGGGATCTTGAAATACCACCTATCTCCCCTCCCCCCCCC
>UZAE01012865.1:0-17554 GCA_900617975.1 Rodentolepis nana | reverse complement strand
ATCAATTTAGGAAATTCTTGTTTCTTGCCAGTTTTGATTATACCGATATTTGTGAAGCGCACAATGTCAATAAGACTGACATTCAGTACTTTCTACGTTCTAGCATAATCTGCAAAATGCGTTGAAGATATCGTCCATATCGCATACTGCGCAGAAATCCAGAATAAATACTGCGACAACCCGAATAAGTGAATGTATTCATTGAAACAAAAACACTTTCAATTTCTGATCCTCGAAAATAGATTGTTGAAGTACATATCATACAGCCCTCGTGAGTATATGTCTATTGGTATAGGATGTTGCGTTAGTGGGCACAATTTGGACGAATAAAGAAAGTGAGTTATATGGAAGGTGGAATGGACGCTCATAAGATTATGGGGGCAAGATTAGGGAAAATTGCACTATTCCATGTCATCAGGTAGAAGAAAGTTGGATGGTGTAGGAGGCAGTTGGAATTTTGGAGACACCAGTTTCGCCATTGGGTATGGAAAGGATAGACAGACTTCTGATAAGGCACTGAACTTCTAAATTTATTTTCGAGAAGTTGAACAACTCAGAAAGCTAAATCGTGAGGGTACACCAGGTGAATCAAAATATTCCATTCTACTTAAATGTCTCCCAGTATCATGTCTCTTACGTCTGAGATTCATTATTCTGTACCCCCCCCCCCACTCTCGACTTTCTGTCACTTTGATGTTCCTCCTCCTCCCTGTGAAGCACGAAGTCAGCTAAATATCTCATGAGAACTGTCAAAACGCCTTCCATTTGAAATAATTAAATTTATTTAATTGAGCCTAAACTGGCAATTGTTCATTATCATAAATTGTCATTATTGTTCTACCTAGCTCCAGGCTCTAGTAGTGAAATAGAGAAATTAAAGACAGCAATAGGTCTGATTGATTCTTTCTCATTTTAAGCTGACTTCTATGAATCTATAAGCGGTGAGAGTACATTCTGTTGCCGTTGGTATTTAATTTTACTGAAGCAAGGAATCACTGATGAGGAATGCAACGGCATGGATTTTTATGTCTTTATTTAATTAAATGATGAAATATTTATGAATTTTTGGTTTCTGGCATAGGTGAAAGATCGTTTAAGCAAAAAACTTGTTGAAGCACATGAAGTATATTACAATTTGTCATGAAACAATAAGACTTCAAAATTCTGAAACTGTTTTTCCAAAGTTGAAATAATTATAAAATGAAATGAACAAAAGTGAAATTGTGTGCCTTATTTAAGAGATCTATAAATAATGTTGCTTTGTCGTTACTTGTTACTAAAATAGTTTAGTGTGAGGCGGTTTGAACTTTCATTTTGATGTATTTTTTGGGAAAAATTTCTAATCTTTTCAGACTCTATCATTACTGTTTTGACATCATTGCCTCCATGGTGTCAATGTCTGTTTACCGGCTATCTTTCTGTATCCAGGAGCTGAAATGATGTGATATTGAGAGACTTTTGGTTATAATGCTTTCATTCAAAAGAGATGTAAATGGCAGAATGCACCAATAGGGACAAAGACGGATTTTGGAATTACAAACAGGAAACCGGTTGAGATTAATAACCTCTGAAATTTGGATGACACAAAAGTTTGAGCACTCAAATATATTTATACAACATTGCTTAGCTAATGATCTTTCCCTAGCAACTCCAAATGTGTTTACTAAACAGTGCTCTTCATGCAGTGACTCTACCAACTGTTGACAAACAGTTCATTCTTGAAACAGTGTTCTCAAGAGTGTTCAGAAATGAAGTCGTCAAACGCGTGACTTCCACTGAACATCACGTGGATAAAAGGTAGATTTTGAATTTGAAGCACACATTCTAACGAGATGTAAACTGTGAGCAAACCAGAGTTGAGCGACTGTCTGTGGTAATGCTTCTGCTAAATATCACAATTAAATTTTAATTGCTAGGCAGATATTGTGATGGAGAAATTAGCATAGTTTGGTTTAATGATGAACAGTTCATTCTGAAAAGTGAATGAAACCAACCTCACACTTCCAATGCTAATTTGAAAAAAATTCCTTTAATGAGAAAACTTTTAGATGAATTTTTTCTATCAGGTCACTTGGTAAGGAGCTATGCAGCATGAATTTTTCAATTTAGACCTTTTCTCATATCATATGATGGTGTAACATTAAAGTTGAGCCATATGGATGTGATGACCCATTACAAACAAGATGACAGGTGAAGTGGAAACTTTTGCTGCTTTCTGTACAATGCGGATTATTGTGCCTTGTCAAGTCGCGAGAATCAATTTTTCATAATAATAAGACGTTTTGGCTATAAAATCATCAATTTTGATTGCGACAAAGTAACCGACTTGTCCCTTTACGAAATTGTATTGAAATTCGACAATTTTTTTAATGCAAATGTGCTCTGCAAGGAGATCGAGATCTGACTCTTGTGTTGCCTGATTGCATTTTCTGTTAGAAATTGAGATCAAACCATATTTACCACAAACTCAAGATTGTGGGGGTGATAAGTTAACTTAAATTTAAAAATTGATATGAATAGTTGATATCAGGTAGAAATCAACTATTCTATTATATTAATAAACATGTTAAATCTATTGGCAAATTAGGTCATTCGCCAGATCTAATAACTGGAAATTATGTACTCGGGTATTATGACGGTAGGAGATTTGGAGAAATGCTTACACATAAATGTTGGGTCATACTTAGAAACTGTTTGCATCCTGATAGTTGATTTTTTTTCTTAAGCACCCAAATGAGTCTACATGCAAAGATTATCATTTGTGATTCCAATAAAGGTCAAGCATATGATATTGTGTTGCTTCCAAAATGGAGTTCATAAGTTAGTAATTATGATTACATATGTGGATTATTCCAGCATGGTATATATAAATATGAAAAATCAAATTATTTTTCCTAATTCAAAAGACTCCTTTATCACATGGTTCGCTTATGACATGTGTATTTCACCTGTTAAAACTCAACAGAGCATGGAAGGCCAAACAAAAGTGTCTGCATCTAATGTCTGGTTCTAGTGGCGTTCCGTGCAGTGAAGTGAGACGAGAAGTAAAGAAATGGAGCAAGTTGGGTTGGCCTCGTCATATGAGAAGACCTATTTAAGTGAAGAAGAAGTAGGCGTTCACCAGTATTATTCTTTCAGATCGCGCCATCTATGTCCTCTTGGTTCTTCTTTCTCCTCTTGGCAATAGTTCAATTGCAGGCAAAGACCCACAATGGTGAGCAATGTTTAGCCGATTTTCACTTATAACCGAATTTTTATGTTTATTTCCCATTTCCATGAACTATTGTTGAGCCTATGTCTAGACTCTTTGGTCAGTTAATACATGCGATAACTAGACAAATTGATGGTTGGCTCTCTGAAGTAGTCCGTTGAGACTTGCTGACAAGTATTCTTTCATTGCAAAGCTATTAAATGGAATGCATTTACACGATTACACTTATTCCATTTTAGCTGGCAAATACAAATCGATGTGCACTGGAATTAGTCTGCTGAAGTCCAACAAAGTCCGACTCTCATGGATACCACCAGTGATGGAAAATGGAGAGATTCCCACTTATAGAGTTTTCTACTTTCATGATAGTGCACTCTCAATGACACTCACCTCTAAAAACAAATTGGAAATTCCCGTCAATGAGAACGACACTATGATCAGAGTCATTGTGAGAACTGTTACCAAGTCTGAAGTTTGGATAGGTGAATACAATAAGGATCCGAATGAATGCAAATTCAACTCGAAACGAAGTAACGATTGCATTTTTTGTGTAACCTTATCCTTTAAAATATGCCCCATTATTCAACTATACTTTTTTGACAGAAATGTTAGTTTGTTACTGCCATAACCTAAGTCATTAATGAAAAATGTTGACAGTTGTTTCCAGAATGGCATTCACTCACTCACTCATTCATTCATTGATTCATTAATTCAAACATTCATTCAGCAAGGAAATAGCCTTTCATAGATAGATTAGGTAGCAGGTGAGTCAGTTAGTGAGGCAAGAGGGGGTTTCTCTTGACGGATGGAAAGTGGAGGAATCGATGAAGCAGTGTGAGGAAGTCTCTGAACCTTACCCAGGTGCACCGGAACTACTCCATGTTCACACACGACAGAAGTAATGAATTTTCATATCGATACCACTTTGCGGTTGTACTCATGAACATTATGCAATAGTAGAAGTAAATAACCATCTTCATTCCTTTCCATTTTAGCCGAAGTTTTCCAACACCAAATACCTGATCCTGACAGTGAGGGTAAGTATTTTTCTTTAACCATCAATTATTTTCTCAAATTAAATGTTTATTAAGTATTTCCTATTTACGGAAGAAATGCAAGTCGTACTTAAGAGCACAAATCTAGAATTTGAATGTGTTTACCTATTTGTGGGTAATTCTGATTAGTTCAGAAATTGTAATAGGTGAAGATATGATTTGACAATTGTAGCAAACATCATAGCGAAAACGTGCAGTCAAACCGATAAGACCAGAACAGAAATGATTGAATATGATATTGGGAAAGAATGTCACTTTTGATGGCTGCATTGTTTGTAATTTCAAATGAAAGATGTGATTATGATGTGGTGGAATGTGGTACTTTTGACTCACAAGTTTAGAAATCTTGAGAGCTTATGCTCATTAAAATTTCTGAGAACTAACCTAGTGAGGTTGATTGTCATATAAATGCATTTGGAATATCAGAAACATTAGAATATATAAAATACAATATTAAGTAGCACAGACTTAGAGGAGTAGTTTGAAAGAGTGTCAGAGAAGTGAGAAATGACCGTGGGCTCTGGCAACATAGAAGGTGAATGGTAGGTTAAGATGTTAAGGAAAATTTAAATTATATTAAACGATGCAAAATGATGCAAAACTGAAAACTGCTAACAGAAAGTGAAATGCTTGATCAAGTAGAGAAAATCAAAAGTCCGCAGAACTCAAATTCAAGGCAACATGAGACATTGTTCGTTCGACTTTTGTTGCGATTTGAATATTGGTGATAAAATGGGTTGATTAGTGGGTGGGTCATTCCAATTGAATTCCTTCACCTGAATGATCACTCTGCCTACTCTCATTTCCTTAGTAAGGCGAAACCTTTTCTGAGATAGGTTAGGTAGATGGTGAGTCAGTTAGAGAGGTGATAGGGGTTTCCATTGACAGATGGAAAGTGGAGGAATCGATGAAGATGTATGGGGAAATCTCTGAACGTTACTCAGGTGCACCGGAATTAATCGATATTCATACGTCTCTAAGCAAAAACTCACAGACATGGCTATTTTCCTTATTGATACCACTTGGCGGATGTACTCATGTCATGATGGAAGAGTAGAATTAACTGATCATTTCCTTTCATACCCCTTTCAGTTAACATTTTCATATTTCAGCTCTCTGATCTTGACAGTGAGGGTAAATATTTTTCTTGAAATAAAAATTATTTTCCTATTAAATTGCCCACTGAATGTTTCCTACCAACGGAAGCATGCTGAGACAAAATTGCAAGTATTTACTGGTTTTGTGAAGCAATGCAAATGGCACTCATTGTGAGTAACGCCAATCGGCTCAAAAAATTAGATTGACAGGAGAAGTAAAAATAACGTGCAGTTGTTAAACAAGGTCTAGTCTGGTGACAGCAGTAGTTGCAATACCAAGCGAGAAATGCGACTGTACTTTGGTGGAGTACAGGATTAGAGACTCATTTGTTTTGAAATCTTCAGAAAGGAATAATGACTGAGAGCCCTTACTGAGCATATTTGCTTAGAAATGGTTATGTCGAGACATCACCTGTTGAGATCTGCTTCCTTTATTATGCATTTTGATTGCCTGAATCATGTGCATATGGTGAATAATGTTGAAGGTAGCACAAACTACGAGGAGGAGTTTGAATGAGTGTCAACGAAGTGAACGAAAACTGTGTAAGATGAAAAGGCACTGGCATACCATGTATCTGAGAAGAATATAAGCAATGATAGTGAGAAGGGATTATTGGTGTTAAATCAAGTTTGATTTCTACTAACTACCGAAACGATACAGAATGATGCACGACTGAATGTGATCAAAGTGAGGAAATTGAAAGAATGCTGTGTTTCAAATAACATATTTATTAATCACAATAGATCTCCTTGCGCCAACAGACGTCGCTTTACTTCCTGCTGAGAGGGGGACTGTTGCGTTGACTTGGAAGCCTCCATTTGCTGAACAAGACGAAATAATGGGATATCAGATTCTTTACAGTTACGGTAATGGTGAAAAGACAAAAATGTAACAAAAGGGGAATTTAATCTATCATTGCCCATTGAAGAAAATGCTATCGGTATCGAGGCCACAGTTGGAACGATCAGCAGGATTAATTATGTCAGGAATGAAACTGAGACGCCAACTCAAGCGGAAGGAAAGTTTGAATTTTTTAACATTAATTATTGAAATTCACCATTAAATATGTCCAATCTTGCCATGACTATATACACAATCTGCTAATTAAAAGGCCACATATGCGAATAAGTGTCCTACATCTTTAATGAAGTGATTAGAGGAGTAATTGCTTTCTGGTAAAGTGTTTGTGTCAAATACTCTTCTTAGACTTCCTGGTCTGAGCACCTGAAGATGTCTTGTAAATGGGTTCTAGGAGGCAGGATTGTAATTCATCAAACCATTGAAGACAACTCACATGCTACTTAAAAGGCAATCAGTAGAGCTGTTGGAAATCACTAGTCGGGTAATTGGAGTTGAAGCTTAGTATGGCTTCGTCATTTAAGAAGCTGAATGGTTGGCTCCTGTTTAGTAAGAGGTACAGCTATTGGCTTTGTACTAATTGGAAGTCATGTTGTGTCCTAACCTTGGCAGCAGAACAGAAGTGGAAGTGGAAATGAGTGTCCCTTCTGATGTGAACTCGTACTTATCGTGTCTTTTATTATTTTTAGGTCAAGCATTATCTTCAGAAAAGAATCTGTCTACGGAAAATTCTGTATTGCACTATTCCAAGACCATCTTTCTTCCATTCACAATGGATGGTAGGTTTTAGTTTATTATGATCTCTTATTTTAGCACAATTTTAAGTATGAAATGAAATGGGGGGGGGGTAATTAGAGGATGAAATAAAACGTACCTGATTGGTTACAGGGTTGGTGCCACTTTCTCTCCTCAGCCTTCGGGATCTGAGTAAATTTTGACGGTTCCATCTGTTATGCCTTGGATGTATCTAAGGTTCGGTGGCAATCAGTTCATATCATCGACTTCCGGATTCCATAATTCCATTCCACCTGAAAATTGCATGCAACACACTTGACGCTTCAAAGCAAATAGCTTAGAATTTGAAATCTACACCTCGAGGTATTGGCTGGTTATTCTCTTCCTTTCAGAATCTCAATGGTTACTTCCTCATTGGTCAAAGGTGCTACATTTTGGTACTCTCCATAATAGATCGGTTAAGTGGGAGTCGTAACCTGGTTCCATCTTGATGACAGCCAGAGCCGTTGTTAATCATTCACCTGAACATTAAAAAGCAGTATATAAGAAAAGCGAATGCTCGTTTCATTCGCCTTTATCTCTCACCACCACAATTGGGCACGCAAAACTCTTCGCCTGTGCTCTCTCTACTGTGCTAATTGTCCTGCATAAGGAACTCATGCATCTACTTTATTAGTTACACCAATAAGTTATGAAGGCCATTGGAGCAATTGTTGGAGACACTTGAATGCGTTAGAGGCAATACAATCTCCGCTCACACTTATGACAATCTCACTTTTTGTCATGACTCTTTTTCACCTCATTTGACGGGTCTTCTGGACCATCCGATGAGATTCCCTCTTGCAATGTCGCGATCAATTTATGCGTATTTTGTCTATTGAATCAGTAATACTTTAGATTATGGAAAAATTTTCTCAATCAATTGATTTTTAATAAGAGGTCCTTTATCTTTTAATTGACTATGCTTTTCATTTGCAGGGTGTTTAGTATTTTATCACTGATATTTAAAGAGTTTTTTTGTTTTTAGGTCCAAACACTCCAAGTTATGTCACATTGAGGAAGGTTAATGCAACTGCAATGATAATATGGCAGCCTCCAAAGAATATGAACCGTGATACACTACTTTACAGTATTGTATATAACTTTGACAACAAAAAAATCCTGAAATACAAAATGACAATGGAAAAGAGTTATTCAATAGAAATTCCTCAGAATGCGCAGGTTATGAAGGCCGCAGTAGGAGTGATATCGAACGAAGCGCCGGGTTCAAGAGGCGTACAAATTTTCACTGCCTATTCCCCGTTTAAATATCTTAATTTGATAGGTAAGACATTGCCTCAGAGTAGTGGAAAAGTCGTTTCCTAAACAGACATCACAAATTAATTTAATCATTTCATAGTGCAGTTGAAATATTAATGCTCATCACAGCCACAATTAGCTTCTAGTAGAAATTAGAGATTAATTGTCACAGTTGACAAACGCTTGAACAGGCTATTTTGTAGAGTTTGTTGCCACCTGTACGCCGAAACCTGTTGCTATTAGGCTTATAAGTCATTTGGTCATTTAGTTTGAATTGAATTACCATTCTTCATTTTTATATTTTAGAAAATGTCGATACTATTGTAGTAAGTGTTTTTTTTTGCATGTTTCATGCTTTCGAAAGTAATTGCTTCATCCTTTCCTATTTCCATAGAAGAATTCTCTCAACCTTGACAAAGCTCATATACAATAAAGAAAGCAAGTGCATTTGCTATTTATTTTCATGCTCTTATGGCTAATGACGTGATGTGTGTTGCACTGAAATGACCTATTTCGATTCATAATATTCCAGTAAGATTTTGACTTACGCTTTTTCACTTCTGGGGGTGGAGAACTGTGGTGTCCAAAGCAATAAGCTTCCAATAGTGATTTTGGGTATGAACAAATCCAATTCCCAGAATTGCTAATTGACATGGAAGTGGAATTGAAAGCATCTTCGGGAGAGAATACAAAAGACAAATTCCTGGAAGTCACGTTTCCATAGTTTTGACAGACACCTCACCGATGAAAGAAATTACCTACGAAAATATGAAGAGAGATTTAACGTGACAAGTTCCCATCTCCACTGAAGACTAAATGACTTAATTTACGTAAGACAATTAAGATCATGATCAGATCTAGCTCTCACACACAACGTGGTGAGATTATTGGTCGGTTCTAGTCTTGGTAGTGGGGAGAGCAACTCAAACATCTCCTTTCTTAAAATGGTTGGGAATATAAAGTTATTTTTCATGTTATTGAACATACCTCCAGTCTCAACTTATCGCGCTTGAAATGGTAGTTGATTCTAAGCAATCAGGTCACTATAAGTCATTCCTTTACTACTGCGGCCAACATCCACTTAGAAATTTTGCCTTTTACACTCTTTTTTCCACTTCAGGTCCAATTTGAATTCGAACTTGGCTGAACGAAGCTCATCTTTGCACCTATTTACCCTGGAACCCTTGACGCTTATACCCATTCCCTAATCATTCAAACTTCACATCACATTTGAAATACAGATAATGCAAAAGAGATTTACTGTGTGTTTGTGTATTCGCACCAGGCAGGCGTTAATTGTAGCGTGATTAGACACATTATCGAAGAATTCCCAAAATTTACTCAAGGTACTTGTAGTTAGCAAATATCCCATCCACAGAATTATTAGATGAAGTTAAATAAATTTCAGTATTTATTTATTTATAAGAAATGCACCGTAGTACAATAAATTCTCTCAACACACAGCTAAAAATATGTTTAAGTTGTCAATGGTCTCAATTGATATATTTGAGCTCTCCAACATTCAATAGTATCTGACAATTTTTCAGACGTCAAATTATTGTCCTCTGGGGGAGACAGTGGACATTTATATCACTTTAGATATCCTCAAATGTTAGCCATGGAGACAAAGCTAATTTGACATTTTCGTCTGATTCTTCCTGTTACACTGTGACTCGCTACTGCCACTAACAAAACACTCGTTTCTTCATGAACTGGAATGTTAAAGGTTTAGATTGGATATGCGATTTTCACTATCCCATTTGCAAGTAATGCTCCATTCTTTCCTCCTCATATCTCGCTTCTCAGAAGTTGCCAAATTTACTGCTGCATTTAGGGTAACTTAAATTAGACTTCCTGCACATGTAAGTAAAGTAGAAATAAGGAATATTCATGATGAGATTTCTATCTTCTCACATTTTCTACCTAATCGGTAGTGACCCAATGATCTGTCACATAATGGAAAGATGGAACTAATGAAGTGATATAAAGTCCCATGAGAGCAGGTGAGCTGGAAGGTTGAATACTGTTTCTGTTCTTCATGGTCACCAGTTTAGGCAATCCGACGATGTTCAAGGACAACTCTGAATGTACTGGCTGACAGCTATGCCATTCAAAATCATGTTTGAGTCGAGAGTCTGAATATTAAATTATCTCGCTCATTTTGCCTGTTAAGCCATATTCAGGTCATCCAAAATTGGGACATCCGAATTAGTCAATCGATTCGTAGTGGTACTCATGACTACGAAATGGGCTAGATTCGTGGTTTGGTCATATCATCGGAGAAAACGTCGGTGTTATATAACCCAAACAAATCAATTCACTGTAGATCGATAGTTACTACATTGGAGTATTTTTATTGTACACTATGGTACAAACATGCTCATATTCAAAATTGGTTTTTCTGGATAAAATATGAACTAAAGATGTTTACTCATAAAGATGTGTGTGCAGATGTCGCGGATTAGCTGTTAGTGTTGCATTAGAGTCGAAAGTTCATTGGTCACCAAGTTGCCTTTGTGTGAAACAGTGACTTGGGAGAAAGACCAACAACAATACACGTTTGTTCTAGTATTAATAAATGTGGGATTTGTGGGCAAAAGTAAATTGAATAACATGGATAAAAGGTGTGGTCAAGTGAAATGGATGAATGTTAGGAGACATGGATTGTTCCAGATGAAAAGCTTTAACCTCATCTGGTGAGACAATACCATTATCAATATACGATGTGGACGCTTTATTTGGATGGGGGTTTGTACACAAATGCTAGTTATCATATGGACACATAGGCAATGACTCATGTCTGACACCTCGTGAAGAAATATTAATGAATTTGGGTGTATCTTCCCTGTCTACCGTACTAATCCTGATGCAATCATGAGATGGTTTGTGCCACCTTTGTGTTCGCTTTCTACTTTACTAAACAGTGGCAGTTGGAGGTCTGGGTTGTGGTTCCGACTCCATAAATCTTCGCAATGACTACTGATGAATAATTTTCTTATTGATGCTAAGCCGACTCACAAAACTGTGATAATTGTCATCACAAGTATTGACAAAGTTGACGTAATCTCTTAACAGCAAAGCATACGTCTGTGTTTTTTAATTAAAAACAGATTTTATTGTTTGGAATATATAAATCCTTTGTGAGGCAAGAAAGCCTATTTAAATAGTGAGTAAAATTTAATAGAAAACCAAACATTTGCATGCAGAAATGCTAAAGTATTTCATTCTCTGTGACCTACAGGAGGAATTTTAGAAAACCCACCTGATTCTTTGATCAGCCACTAAAACAGTGACAGAAACCCAGAGATACTGGGAAACCAAAAGTCAACTAATAAACTACTGTTATCCATTCAAAAGGCTTCATATATATGTTCTTCCACTAAGTTCTCCAGAACCTATGAGAATAGACCAAGACATCTGAAAACGCAATCTGCAAATTGAGAATAGACCAAGACATCTGAAAACGCAATCTGGTCTGGTACAGAAAGCCATAGATCCGAAGAAAGCATTACAAATCGATGACAGACCAAAAAGGCTACCTCTACCCATGAACCCATTAGCAGACACTGATGTAGTGTGTTGCACCCAACCGCTTGACTACTTCAGGAAATCAAACACCCCTCCAGGGCAAATCTGCTCACTGGCCCTTGAGACAATCAATGTCAACTATCCTGCAGATCAAAGACTCCATGTCTTTACTGACGGGTCATGCATAGAAAACCAAGCGAACGTTGGTGCAGGTGTCTATTCTGAACTCTTCTCTTTCTACGCAGCAGCGGGACACATAGATCCGCTTTTGAAGAAGAAATAGAGGCCATTAGGATAGCACTATGCCAATTATGTTGCCTGGATACGAAATTCACCAAAGTGGTAGTACTTTCGGGCTCACAGTCAGCAATAAACTCTATTGGAAACAGAGAGCCACCCAAAACAGCTGAGATAAAGGAATGTAGAAAACTCTATGAGCTGCTGAGAGAGAAAAACAAAACAGTGGTCCTACAATGGATTCCTGCTCACTGTGGCATTAAAGGCAATGAGCTTGCTGACACACTTGCTAAGAAGGGGACAACGATTTTGCAATGCATGGACCGGCTGATGTCTTTCCACACAATGAAGGCCTTAATCAGGAGAGAATTCCAGACCTCAAGGTGCAACGAACTAAAAGCTCAAACAAAGGAGAAACAGTGGACAGTGGCACTCTCCGATATACCCGACTGTCCAAGAATCGAAGCCGTTGCTGAGTTTAGACTACGTACCGGACACGATTGCTTGGCAAAACATCTTCACAGATTGGGAGTTTACACTCAACCCACATGCACTCTATGTAACCTATAGGAGTCAATGGAGAAGACCCACCTGATTCGGTGTCCAGCCCTAAAGACAAGTACGGAAAGCCAGAGATACTGGGAAGCAAGAATACGGCTAATGAATTGTTATTAATTAACTGCTATATATGTACCCCCACCCATGGGGGAAGCTGAAGTCAAAGTTTAAGGGCTAATGATAAATATCATAAAGCTTGGCATTTGGAATATATATATATATATATATATATATATATATATATATATTTTGAGCAAAATTTTGAGCACTCAAATATATTTATACAACATTGCTTAGCAAATGATCTTTCCCTAGCAACTCCAAATGTGTTTACTAAACAGTGCTGATCATGCAGTGACTCTACCAACTGTTGGCAAACAGTTCATTCTTGAAACAGTGTTCTCAAGAGTGTTCAGAAATGAAGTCGTCAAACGCGTGACTTCCACTGAACATCACGTGGATAAAAGGTAGATTTTGAATTTGAAGCACACATTCTAACGGGATGTAAACTGTGAGCAAACCAGAGTTGAGCGACTGTCTGTGGTAATGCTTCTGCTAAATATCACAATTAAATTTTAATTGCTAGGCAGGTATTGTGATGGAGAAATTAGCATAGTTCGGTTTAATGATGAACAGTTCATTCTGAAAAGCGAATAAAACCGACTTCACACGAACTCAAATTATGGGATACTGAGGGGCATATGATTATATTGCAGTTAATCAAAAGGGGTTAATTGGCTGAATTCACCAATAGGAACACAGACGGAATTTGGAATAACAAATAGGAAACCGGTTGATATTAACAACCTCTTAAAATAGAATGCTATGCCTTGATATTGTACGCGACGTTTGGTTGGAGTACAACTTCCCATATCATTGAATGAGATAGAATAAAATGTCATCTTTGAGAAAAGTGGCTCTCACCGAAAGAAGTCAAAATAAAAATTAAATTAGACTGACCACTTAAAGAATCATGCCAAAAAATTGTATCTAGTTAAAGGATTGAGAAATATAAACGCTGCCATTGAGAGAATTGAGTAAATCCTCATTGGTAATGGAGCGAAATCAGACCACTATAAAACACAGCGGAGAAATTTATTCTGATAGTTTCCAATATACTCGATATCGACTTATTTATCCTCATGAAAAACATTAAAGACCTGTTTGATGTCTTGCTTTAGACTTGAATTTGTGTACTTTTGTCATGTCATTGCCATGGAAAGCCTTTGGGATTCAGTCAGATTGAGGAATTTTAGAAAAATTTTGACATTTAAATAAAGACAATTGACGCCAGAACTGCCTTCATGTCCTATCAAATACGCCATCACACGGAATTATTCAATAGTGCCATTTGAAATTTATTTTGTTAGATAAAGGCCAATGAGTTTTGAGTCAAATTATAAAGGGGATTTGGAGTTACGGTGGTCTATCTTTAGCTATTAGAACAATGACATAGGGCGTCACTTTGGGTAGATTAGCTAAGTTTGGCTTTGAATGATAAAAATGTGAACTTGATGTAAGCAAATACGGCTTATAAAAACAGAATTCATACTTTATCGAGTGCTCCTTTACACGGAATCGTTAATTAAAGATATTTGAAATGTATTGTTATAGATTAATGCCAGTGAGTTTTATAGTCCAATTAAAAAGGGAGACGACATTACAGTGGTCTATCTTTTGCAATTAGAGCAGTGACAAAGGCTGTGGTTTATTCTGGATAAGGTAAGTTTAGCTTTCAATTGTAAAAGCGCCAAAAAGGATGCAAACGAAATGCAGAAAAAAGTGAGAGCGAGACATTTTTAGGGGTCAACAGTGTAGTTTCTATAACTTACCTAATATGCGCCATTACAAATGATCACAGGTCAGCAAAAGTCAAATATTTTCTGCAAATTACCTTCAAATATATTAGCCAGAATTGAAAGCATTCTTTTTCATTTTTAAAGAAACGCCACGATCTTGTATTGCATCACAAGGCATGCCGCACCCGCTTCAATTAATTGGTATTCTCACTGCTCAATTCACAATAATTTGAACTTGTTTAGTCTTGCCTTCTGTTTCCCTGCATTCCCATTAAACAATTATACGTTAAGTACTCTATAGTCTTCATTAGTTTATTGACGTTAACGTATGGTAAAGTCTCATTAACCTCTCAGGATTTGAAAGTTAACAGATCTTGTTGTTTGAGGAAAGGGATTGTCATTGAGAAACCACAGATTGACTTGATTTTTATGCACGTCCTATCGGATTTGGTTCAGTATTGCCTCAACAGTATGACTGGATGACTAACTAATTAGCTTGCCCTACCACTGGAGGTGAAATTACTAGGATGAAAAAGAAGATAAGAGAAAATAGATGGAATGGAATAAGAGGTCGTTAAATTTCAAATCCATATTTTTCTTCAGTCACAGTGTTAAAAGGGTGATTGACCTCTAAAGCTAAGATATTATGCATTTTTACTCTACTTAAATTAGTTTTAGTAGAAAATATTTGAGCTTTTCAATGCTTTGCACTTCGCGATAAATGATGACTTGGACATGTTGCGTGGATAGCACTTCGTAATGAGTTGAAATTGTTCATGCTCGTTGAAGTAGAAGTAGATGCAGTGAGAGTACAAGAAGGAAGATGGAGACGATTGTGATACATTCAAAATGTCAAATTAGGAGTAGCAATTTTGAGGGCAAGGTGTAAGTAATCTACAAGAGTTTTGTTTCAGTCGAAGTGAAGAACTGTTACCATGAAATGAACATTTATAAAACTAGTCTTGCACTATAAAATATGGCGTTCACACTGACGATCGGCATATTAATTAGTAAAGCATGATTGGGATTTGGGGAAGATTCGAACACAATAGACAAAACAATTATTTAATTAAACATATTTTATATCTAATAACAGGCGTTTTGATAGTTATCATTAGCCCTTTTGCTATCTTCGGGCTACACAGAGAGTGGGAACAGAAGAGTGATTCAGAGATGCAAATGAGATATTCTGACACAAATCAAAGATAAGGTAAGGTGAGTACTCTGGAATTGTTTGAATAATGACACGCAGTGGGGTCATGGTAGCTTGAAGTCAGAAGTCAACTACCGTCATGTAGACTTTTTGCTGTATGAGTACACGTTACCCAGGGTATTCCACATAAAGCTATGCAATTTCAATACAATCGAAAAGTGCACACATACACACACTAATTTGAATAAATCTGGCAAGGGTATTTGACTTCAAGAGATATCATCAATAAATGAAATACTTTATTATCAAAAAGATCTTATCGGCAATCCTATTTTTTGTGAAGAATTATTTACTCAAAGACAGTATAAAGTTAAAACAAATGATAAATAGAACTTCTTAAACCTAGAATGTTTAATAATAGACAAATACGTTAATTAAAGTCCAATGGCATCCGAATTTAGAAATGACGCATCAGTGAATAATTCCTTCACTTTTCTTTCATATTCAGATTTCCGAAAACAATTAAATATGCAGAGATTGATATTCAGGCAAATTGCTTCAATGACTTTGGTGAAGCACTCAACCTAAACATTCACCCAAAACGTAAAGAAGGAACACTAAACGGTAGAGATGTGCCCTGCTCAACGGACTTTTATCATCCTTTCAATTGCCAAGTTTCATTATTGAAATAAATGATAAAGTCAGTGATCCAAGGGTTCCCTCAAATCCATGAAAATGGAAAATTAATTAATAAATCAATTAAAGGAAATTGATGAAGCTTCCAGACAAAACATTCTTTAAACTAAAAGTAAGCACATCAATTTAAAATGCCATTAAGTTATAAACGGTAGCGTTGTGCCTTGCTCATCGGACTTGCATCAATCACAAAAATAGCCAGTTTTAACTATTTATGTGAATGATAAAGTCGATGATGCAAGGTTTCTGTCAAATCCACGGAAATGAAGCAAAAATGCTAAGTTATTCAAACTCGACTTAGTTCAGATGAAGTCCAGTTGCTTTTTACGAACACCCGTTTGCTGTTGGGGTTCAATGTGTAGAAGTCCTGTGGTATAGCATTCTCAAAATTTCTACTATGTTTATATAGTTTTATTCTCAAAAGTTTAAATTAATATATCTCAGATCATGAATTGTACAAATCTCACAAATTTCTAAAGATGCTTAACAGTCATTAGTCTAATTTACTCATGTGCGTATAGATCAAATTTCAATTTTAATTAAATTTCATTGGAATTAGCTTTTGAATTCGACTATCTATATGCGCTGTAATTTCAAAACTTTGATATGTTTTAATTCCATTGGGGAAATTTATTTTCATCGTCAATTTCAGCAACAAAGTAGTCACAAAGACCACTTTCGGTACTGGATGGTGCCACGCTGTGTTCTTTCAAAATACTCTGAGAAGGCATCTTTCATGTGTGGCAAAATAGGCCTGTCGAGAAGATCTGATTGATTAAAAGGGGTTCCATTTATCGACAATACCAGTTGAACTCAAGCACCCTTACCAAAAATTATGCTGACGTAATGTGTACATGATTGCTCATTTTATGAAATATTTCCTTGTCGAGTTCAGTGCACGATATTCGTTCCTTTTCATCAAAATTACTTCTCTGGGGTACACGCGATCATGGAAAGGTATTCTAAAATTGACTGCATTTGAATGGTGTTAATCAGCATTGTACAAATTCATGATCCTTTAAACCACAGTACCTCACTTCTACCGCAAAATTAGCATAAAACAATTCGAAAGCACATATGCAGTTGAAGATCAAAACCAAGCATTTATTCAGTTGCCCTTTCCATGATAACATATAGTCATCATTTTAATACAATTTCTTTACATGCAACTATTAAGTACATCTGTCAAATAATTGAGCTCATCAAGATACCACCCCGATAGTGGGACATATTTACTGAATATTATTCATTTATTTATATTAAATGGCAGGCGTTTTGATAGTTATCACAGATTGGAAGGAACATTAAAGTGAAAAAAGTCGAGAGG
>UZAE01012864.1:0-30523 GCA_900617975.1 Rodentolepis nana | reverse complement strand
GATATATTTCATAGAGTAGGGGAGCGCAATAGACTTACCTCCACGTGGTGCACCCTGGGCAACGTATACTTATATGGCAAAAAAGTCTATCAAACCGGCAGTTGACTTCTGACTTCAAACTACTATGGCCCGACTATTTGTCATAATCGACCCCTTCAAAGTACTCATCTTACCTATTTTATGCCTTTGTGTCTGTCTGTCTTTTTTACCTCTGTGAATCATTATTTTGTCTCCCATCTCGACTTTTGTCACTTTAATGTTCCTCCTCCTCCTCTCTGTGAAGCCCCGAAGTCAGCTCCAGGGCTAATGATAACTATCAAAACGCCTGCCATTTGATATAAATAAATAAATTTCATAGAGGAAGTCTAAAATCAAGTAACTCGTGAGATAATGCTAATTGCTTCGATTATAGCAACTTTCGACTATTCAACTTTAAACTCTTCCAAAATTTAAAACACGCGTTTTACTAAGCGTCTGGAAATTTAATTTACATCAGCAGAAAAAAACTTGCAGTTGGGGCGCGCGCGCGTGCGGTGACTAATTTTATGGCCAGTAAAGTATGAGACATAAAGAGGCAAAGTGAAGGACGAACCCTCCCGCTAACAAAACACCGTGGTGGTGGAAATCATAGGAGGGTATGGTTGCAAATGTGGTAGACGTTAAGACCTCAAAACAAAGCAAACCGATTTAATGCAGAGCTATTGATCCGCAATGAGAACAACTATGAGAACGTTGATGAAAAACGATCTGCAGGCAAAACACGACTCGTAAATGAAGACAAGATAAATTAGAAAGGGGAAATTTCTCAATACGTTGGAATGAGAAATATCTGTGCATGAGATAGAGAAGCTTTTGAAAGTACAAAGTTTGATCAGTCTCGTACAAAACACAAGAAGGCCTAAAACGTAGCGTTTCCGAAGTTTAAGAAATTCTAACCGAACTCAGAAAGTTCAGGACGGACCAGGTATCAATCACGAAACTGAGCCGTTTGGTTGGCTAGGGTTGTGCTCCAAGAGGAGAGATCGTGTGGCACATTCTCTTTCGACAACCACGCGCCGATGGGGCAAACACCAAAAAGGAAGCATGATGAGTAAGGGGCACATTTTGGATTAAGCTACCTGAAGTTGGGCTAAGCGCCAAATGAGACTAAAAGATGTCCAAACAACGAAAATTAACTAATTAGAAGATGAGTCAGTCAGCTGTAAATCAAGATAATTTACCATAAGAAACTACGAATTAAGTGGACTGATGTAGAAGGATAATCTTCATATTTCCCACATGAAGTGCAATCGATTTAAGTCCAAATGAAGCATATTTACTCCCTCAATACCTACTTTTCGCAAAATTCGCAAGGCGAATATAAATACGGAGTAAAATCGAGTCCAGGTAGAGCGATTAGAAAATTTCACCAGTCATAGCATATGAGTGTTAATTTTCGAAGATAGGTGTGTTTATATCAAGTCTTAATCTCATAAAATTTAAAAAAACCCTATGTCTATCCAACAGATTCAATTAATAATATGCTAAGATGCAATCAGTCACAACGTGTTCTCTATATTCTCATGTTCGTATTTCCCCATACATTGCAACAAGCTTATGGCAAATGTATAAATTAAGGAATTTATCAATGACTAACCAATCAAAAATGTGAAAAAAGGAAATATAAAGATTACGTACTCGCATGAATATAACACTGTGGGAAGGAATTTTAATCGACTAACCGAGAACGCTAGGAGAGTTGGATGATTTAGCGGATGATGTGCTATAATGAGGACTAGATTCGGGATTGGGTAGAATAGCGTCTCGAGTTTGTCGAACAGGTTGACTAGTGCCAGATCCACCAGCCTCGCATTGGTCAAAAATTACTTGGAAGATGCGTGGCAAGTCATCCGGCGTAGCGTGCAGAACATCACACGAAGTGACACTTCTAACATGGAGAATAGCATTCAAGGGGAGATCTAAAAGGAGGTTAGGTCCCGGACGAGAGATCTTTCGACCCATTGTTGAAGTTGCAGAATAGATGGTTCCAGAGGAAGTGGTATTTCCATCTCCTGGAAGGCTCGATGAGGCAGTATCAAAGCTGGAAGATTCCTGGTTAAGTTGAAGGAGGTGCTCTGGAACTGACTTGGCTGTATCCCATACCAGAAGACGGCTGAATGTGAGCTGAAGATGGGAGAGAACCAAAAAGAAGAAAATTAGCATCAATCGGGTATTATGAAATATGTATAATATAATTTTCCTCCCATATCTGAATCTTGTCCCTATATGCATCAAAATTGATAAAAGGTGAAAGCGGTGGGAAAGGAGAGATTAACATTGAAGGAATTTAAATCGTCGAACGGTGAACAATTATGACAGGTAAACGTCAAAATCCAACACTGCTCCAATCTACTAAGTAGACATCCCAGTTGGTTAGAATGCGAAAGCAAAGGGAGTGGTGGAGTTGTGATTCAAAGCAGAGTGAATAACCTTTACCTAAGCACCAGTTGATTAATTATGTTGGTTAGAATATGCGAAAGCAATGCAGGAGAGGTTATAAATCGAAAGCATGATTTATGCGAGAAAGCCTCACTCAAACTCGTTGCTGAAAAAGGAATGCTGCTGAAAGGCAAGAACACAGTTAAAGAAGGGGAAGGGGCCACAAATACTTGTCAACGCAGGAAAATATTAAAATACCTTAGCAAAACGTTGATCCCAAACGAGTTTCTTTCGACGACCGTGCTTGCCAGGCATATCCAACTGTCCACTGAAAGTGAAATTCACTGGGAGAAGAGGGGAGGACGGAGTCACTGAGAGACCCCCGATTGATGAAGTAGGTGGAACGAGAAGGGGACGTCGTGGAGATGAGAGACTGGAGACACGCTGGAGACGAGTGGGTGACCTTGCAACCTCAAGTGGTGGTAGGTGATCAATTTCAGCCTCACCGTTGTCTCCCTTGGACGTCTGAAAAGATAATTGTGACTGTTCAATGAATCATACTCGAGTGAATCAGAGTGTAAAAATTTCTGCAAGGCTAAAACATGGTGTCATCTAGTCAGTGCGACCAGAAGCGTAAAATAGTTTAAAAGCTAAATAATTAACGAAAGTAGAACCATGAAGAAGTACGGGCACTTTATTGGTGAATAAAATTGAAAATAATTGAAAACGACAACAACCTAATGCAATATGGATTATAAGCTAACTACAACTGCAAAAACATCAATTAAATGAAAGTGGGAGAGGATAAACGAGTTTAGGAGGGCAGCTGAAGGTCCAGAAATAGTAATAAGGTATTTCATTCGACGGCGTGCGAATTAGCCTTCTAAATCAACTATCGTCAATCTGACGACCACATTAATTGACATAGGTGAGGTTTGAAACAATGTAGTAACATTGAAATAGCATATAAGCACGCGAGCGAAGTTTGAACAGGAGTCAAAATCATATCATCGATTTAAAGGTGTGGCGAAGTAAGCTGGCCATTTACAAATGCAATATGCGCCTGTTTAATTGAAGTTGGTAAGAATAAGTCAGATGGTGGTCAAAAAACACATTTTTTTCAAATTGTAATATACGTATGCATAATTACGCCAAATGAGGAAAAGCATCGATAGCTACTTTAAAGGTCAGCAACAAATGGAAGAGGTGCAATTTTAAAGTAGTATTTTATATGTTTACTTTTTAAGAAAAAAAGAACGCTACAGAGATGAAGTAGCGATCGTAGCTTGTTTCATCGCAACTAAGGGCAAAAATTCAGGAATACTTACACACATCCCCGATGCAGTTGTCTGATGTTCCGTATCAGTGCTAGGCTTTCTCACCAGACGACTCCTAAAAGTTCTACTGCCAACATTTCCAGCTAATGGGGCTGGAATTCGATGGAGAGTGGAGGCAGATGGTGTTCCAGACCCAGATTGCTCCGCAACAGCACCTTTCAAAGCGGCGTTAGCAGAGTTGAGCTGAGTCTGGAGAGAAGCCACTTCCTCCGAGAGACTGATCACTTGATTCCTGGCTGTTTGAGCTGACTCTTGGCTGGCGTGGAACATTGTACGTGCCTATAGGATGGAAGAAATCACATTCAGAAACTTGTTTAGAGAATTGAAGGCCCTTCGAGAAACAAGTACTGAAGGCGATTCTGTTCAAAGGCAAAAGTATATAAATTTCATTTATTACCATTCATGCGGAGGTTCAAAGATTTATATATCTTCGTCAAAATAAAAAATTGCTAGAAAATAGAGATGATTAATTATCATCAGTACCGACTGATTAAAAAATGAATCCAACTAAGTAGATTTGAAAAAAGGCAAATAGGAGAAAGAAGAGATATTGAGACAGTACTTGAGTAGACACTATCGACTCATAAGTTGAAAATAAAAGTTAGACATTAAAAATTCTATACCCTTCAACTTTTTTACTTTAAGGTAGTGCAACTTTTTAATATCACGTAAAAAATAGGGTTACTCAATCTTGGGAAGAAAGTAAGAAAGGAAACAGCAAAGTAGATAATCAAAAGTAAATAAACGACTAATAAGCAGTGGATGACTTGATCTAGAACTTGCCCAGTAATTCAGGTGGCAAATCATGAAAGTAGAATTTCGGAGGTAGAACAAGCTAGTAGGTAAATAAGGCACAACTAAAATCCGAAATCTAATGTGATAAGACTCATCAAGATCCTGATTTTTGCCTCAACTTCTGTTGGATCCATTCACCTCTATCCAATACTTGGGTCAATTTTAAAATATTCCAATTGCCTTTCAGCCGTAAAAGCTATTTTCCTTCATTTCTGTCGGGTTATTTTGGTTATTGGACTACTTTAAGACAAGTTTACAAACTTTAATAAACACAAAAATGATAGCTTGCACTATGCCTATCTACAGTGGTGGTGATCTCCGATGAAACGTTTAGTCTTAGCAATGTCTCGTATCGGGTAAAATCATGAGACAGTGCATAGGAAATAATTGTAGATGGTCAGTTTCGGTAGTTACGGCCCATGATCAGCTATTTCTTTTACTAGCTGAAATATACGCAAATACCAGGACGGCCAAATACAACACAGAGCTGCCAAGCCACCTCCCTCATAATTAGATAACAGAATGACGTAGGGGCCAACTAGTAGATAGATGGTGGGGGGGGGGGGGGGGGGGGTTGAGTCACTTTACAATAGCCTTAATGAAAGGTGAAGATTGACTGATCAAACAGTAAGAAGATAAACGGGACTTTCTAACTTGATTAACCTCCAAGAACAGCCACATATCCCAGAACTCAAGAAATGCACATAAATGTCCAAAAAGTCGGCTTTACCTCAAAAAGTAAGGTAAGTAATAAACCTTACTTTTCAGCACATGTTCCCAATAATTCACAATTTGTTTAGTAAGTAGAAATAATTTGTTAAATTTTCTTTGACAAACTTGTTCACTTGATCCATCATGAAAAAATTCTAGCATAGGCATTTAGAAATTTGTTGAGAAAAAAATTAGAGCAACCCCCCACNCCCCCCCCCCCCCCCACCCTCCTCCTGCCTACACGATTAATCTTAAAATCAAACTCTCCTAACTTATTCCACATGGCATTATCAGCCGATCTCAAATTTCACAAATCGATTGATAGGCGCGATCGGAAGCATTAAACAGAAAAATTGTCCCAAAACTATGAGCCTACAAATGTACAAACAGTGCAAAAAAAATATGAGCGCTTAAATGAAACCGCCTGAGATTCGTCGTATTTTGTCATGTGGAAACAGGCATGGATATCTGAAAAAAAACAATGAGATTGAGAAATACTTAATTAATCAAGGCTCCACTGAGAATAGATAGACTTACAATTCAATCAACAACACCATCTCCAACTAATTTTAGATGAATATAGAAAGGTTGAACTAATTAAATGCGTGAAGACGTAAAGCGGACTTTGTAAGATGCCAATCTTTTGAACAAAGTCAATGGGAGAGCACCAATTCCAAAGCACTAAGACATGGGAAACAATGAAACAAAGGAATATGACGAGTGCTGAGTTTTCCAAGTCGAAAAATGCCTCTCCTTCCTCAACCGAAGCATTCGTAATGAGCAATACACCAAATAGTGATCTAGTTATAACTTGTCGTCCCAGAATCTCCATGGAAAACTCCCGACATAATTGGTCAAAGATTATTGAAGCCAGATTGGTTATTGTCTTTACGTCGTTCTCTATTGAACTATTTCACCTGTTAGATGCTATTCGTAATCATACACTATTTCACGCGCAATAACGGTAGCGTTACCCATATACAGACAAAAGTGCGCCTTTTGTCAAGTTGGAGAATGGCTTTAAATCGTTGTAAATTATAAGTGCGGCTATAGTTACGAAATTCGTCGTATTTTAGATTTCAAATAAAAGCTTGAAAATGGTCAGTTTAAAAAACGACAAAATCAATAAACCCCAAGGAACTTGACTACTCTGCGGTGCCTCTAAAATCAATTCTGCAAAGTTGCAGTACTGCAGTCAAATTAATAAATACCACGGCCAACAAATGAACGCCTATTATTTTATAGAAAAGTACACCAAGACCATGATGGAAACAACATGGGCGCACACACAACTCGCAACTGTGTTTGGGTGTCAGTGGGAAACAAATACAACCCTATGCAGGCGCGCACACATGCGTGTAGTAGGGGGAAGCCTACCCCTTGCGTGCATCTGCGCACTGGGCAGAAAGTGCGGTGTGTGCCCCAGAAGAAAATCAATAGATGTAAGCAGCAGAAGGAAGACCTAACACGCGCGTGCCGTGTGTGTGTGTGTGTGCATGGTGCATAGATGTGTTCAATGTGTCGTACTTTTCGTTCCTTCACTTTGTTGTTTTCTGCTGACGCTAAACCGGACGGCTTCTGTACACCAACACCCTCCAGGTACTGCGTCTCACGCAAAAATTAGGACTATTCACGTTCCTGCCGTCGCATATGATGTCATACAGGCGCAATAGTGATGGCAAGCATAGTTATGGCTACACTGAATTGTTGCCAGTAGCAAAGACCAATGTCTAAAATACATTGCTTCATGTGATATTTTCCACTAACAAATATCTCTAACTCTTTCTTATCAAACACGACCAAATAAATAAATAAGTAGAAAACTTGCCCAAAGATAGGGAAAAGACCAGACCATAAGGTTACAGTTTATAAGGCCATTTATGATGATGCATTCCAATGACTGTTATTGGGACCTAGTTGACCTCATAAAAATTCGGAGTCTTTGTGATTTTGATAGCGTTTGATGGGAGCTTAGCCTTCAAGACACTTGAACGTAAATGATAAGGAATGCTAATTTTCACAAAGCGAAGAATAGGTACCAAAGTTAAATGTTAGTAAACGGAAGAGCAGAATTATACTGATTATCTATATGGAAAATAGAATAAGATCTGAGCTTAAAGTACTAGCAGCTAATAATTCTAATGTCGGCAGAGATGGAGGAGGAGACGCATTTGAGGATGTTGGAACTTCAAATGATAAAATCAACTTATCATGAAAGAATGCGAATTGTACAAGGCTATTCATTAGCCAGAATAAATATTTAAATAATTAAACCTTAATGTTAGTATGAACATGCTATGCTGTTAACCGATTGAAGAATTAAATGCTCTCCAGGCACAACGATTAATGGGGACTTTCAATATCAAATTTCCGGTTGATTAAGTTCCAGGAAAAGGCAACAGTGGTAGAAACGCCATCAAACAGAATGTCACCCCGGAAATTGGAAAGCCACGATTTGCCCAACGAATACCCCCTCCAATTTGAGCAGTAAAATTCAAAAATCCCTCCACCGAATCACCCCATCTTCCCCCCTCCCCCCCCCCTGGAGTAACAGTATTGTTACCGTATGCTTGTACTAAGAATATGATGGAAACCATCCTGATAATATAAACAAGTAACATCATTGTATTTTTTATAACTAGAAACAATTAAGAATACTTGTTAATTTATGGCACAATTGTGCTGTTGCCATATGCAGTAAGTCTAAAACACACTAGAATAACACTCACCCTAATGTGATAGGTCCCTAGTTGAGTAGTTTAAGTAACTTAATTAATCTGATCAACATAGATATAAAAAAATGGTGTCGGAATTTTCGTAGTGGTCTTTGCGCAGTAGCTCAGGCCTTAAATTCAAACACACGAAAGTTTCCGCTCATTGGTACAAATCAATTGCAGTCCCAACACGCATTTTATTCAACATGGATAAATCCTAACGCCTGACATTTGCTGTTGAATCCCTTAGAAACATAAGGTCAAATTGAAGAAAAATAACTTGAACTTACACTTGGTAGGTTAATTATACAAAAAAGGGCAAATACTTCAAAGAAATCACTATTGAAAAGAGAAACAGGGTTTGTGAGCGTAAAGATTAGAAGAATTAGAAGGGGAATAACGACTGCAAAGACGAAAAGATCAAAAAGCTGGAGTATCCCTAATAAATACATAATTCAATCCAGAATATCCAGCATAAGTTATGTTTTGGAATTGAAACGCTTCGATTCCATTTGAATTGACATTCGAAAATGAAGGCTAAACTGATTTCTTGTCACCTTAAAAGAAAAATTTTAGCAGATGTCATCTTGGTCCGAGAACGGTGACAACATCAAACGGATTATCATGAAAACTCATGATTTAAACGCGTAATCAATTAAAAATAATATTCATTTTTTGGCCAGTATGCAAAGACAAGCATAGTTTAAGGGGTCGGATACGAAGAAATTGAAATCTAGAGATAATGGTGTGAATTAACGATCAACCACGCTGAATATCCTTCAAAACACAGTCTCTAGAGTATTAGATAAGGGATTAAATCTGATAAACCATGATCGCTGAAGCACATCCAGAGGTAAAATTGTCCAGCCCATTGATTAATTCCAACAAAACTGTAGGAGTGTTCAAATGTAACTCGATGTTTAAAGGGAGCACGATATATTTTTTCCGAGTTAAATCAAGTGCTGTTGAAACTTGCCGTAATGAGACATAATAAATGCAGAATAAGCATTACTCCCGGCAAATTTAAGGAAAATCATTAACCAAATTCTATAACCTGCTGAATATTATATAAAATCCGACACTGCTTGATTAAAAAGGGGGTCAAAAAGCGCATGACATGGACGACAAGGGACCGTTGAAAAATCAGAGAAGGAGGAAACATGAAATTTGAGCGTCGGAATATGAGCTACCCAGTTAGTAAACACCGTGCAAATGCAAATCCAAAAATCAAATGAGGTAAGACTCGGTTACATTGAGATTGCTTTCAGAATGTTTCCACACCCCTAGCCCTTCACCTTTGACTAGATATTTTTGCAAACCGATTTCAGTTATTTCCAATCGTTCAAAATTTTGCATCTCCATTGCATCACTGTGGGTAGCAAAAGCAATAAAAAAATCAGTTTCTACAAAGGGCATTGAACAGATAATGAAGTTAGAGACATGTAATTTCAATGAGAAAGTAACCCCTAATATCTCTAGAGATCAACATCGTGAAAGATAGATATAAACGTACCTCCTTCATTTCTAGTCGATGTTTTGTTTGCATTTGCTCAAACTCACTAACTAATCGCTTGTATTTCCTATCTAAATGACGGAAGAGATGCTGCTGACTGGTGAATTTCTTCGACCCCTTGGCTTTCAAGGCTGCAACAGCTGACGTTGCTGTCTGGCGTCCATCAATTGCACTACTTCCAATCTCCTTACCAGCATGTTCACCACTTCGACGCATGGCTTCCATTTCAGAGAGCATCATGAGTTCTAAGGCGTCAGCATTCTCACCAGAAAGAATCTACAATAGAAGATAACCCAATACTAAGGCTGAAATTGTACAATCATTTAACTTGTCAATCATTCACCGGTGGCGTAGCGTTCAATGTCAAAGATAACGAGTTCGAGATCCAGAGAAGCACATTTAGTAAATAATGGCGCCGAATGGAAGGCTAGCAATCAAGTAAGCTCCGCGAAACCATCATCCTGACCAAATTGAATGCTTGAATGCACTATCCCACAGCGGTCAGAGCTCGTAAGATGAATGATGATCCAGAGAAGTGTGTTATAGCAAACCACATGGATTGAGCCCAGCTAGTGGCGTATGGTTAATGTCAGATCACCATAGTGAATTTTGGAAATTTTCCCTTAATGAGCTCAAAAATAAATATTTAACTAAGCCACCGCCATTGGTTAACCAAGGTGTTATGATACACAAGTTATAGATACGCACAGAGTAATAGCACACCAAAAGAACACACGAAATGCTTTTTTATTAAGCCTATAAAAAACTGTAAGGCATGCTTTGGGAAAGGGAGATTAGAGCTAAGTAAAAGGGCAAAAGTTAAAACCAATCAACTGGGAGAGGGAGAGAGAGACATACCTTGTTTGGATGAAGGTGAATATTAAGGTGATGGAGGTGTGGTTAGGAACATCACCAATCACGGGGTCAAACATAACTAAATCCTGTCACCCGGAATTTAAACGACCAAACTTATTTAATATAATTAAAGCTTAAATTTCATTTAAAATAGGGTTTCAAAATTACCGAAATGAAAATAAACAGGATTTTTCCATATCTGACACTGCAGACAACAGAAGTTCGAGTTCAAGATATCAGAAAATGTATACCTTAATGGCTTGGGGCAACCAAAACAGATACTAAAAACATGAATCACGAAAACCTGAAGTATTTCTCAAGTGAATGGTCGCTTTTATTCTAACAAGGTTTCATTTATGACCTGTATTAAACTCTGCAGGATTTTCCAACACATCCCCTGCCAAAAGGCTTTTTGATCGTATTCGATGTGGAATGTTTAAAAGTGAAATATCCTTGACTTGAGACTGGCTATAGGATAACGTGGTGGTGAAGAGAAGTCTTTCCCAGGTACGCGTATGCAAATGGATTAATCAGATCCAGAACATGGAAAATATTTCATCCTGTATTTAGTGAGAGACTCTAGTTAGGTGCCATTCAACAATGATATTCTGATCGTCAACAAATCTACTGTTGTTCAATTAATCGAAGGACTAAAATTTGACTTCTTCATACCCTCTAGACGCATTTTCAAATGCTTGTCAAACTTCTGATCCTTTTGACCTTAGTTATATTTACTCATGCTGATTTGTGATTTTTACGAACCTCGGGTTCCAGTTTACGAATAGTGAAGAGAACTATAAAAAATCCAGGGATGCTTAAATGTGAGTCCATCGTACAATATAGAGACAGGGAGTGATAATTACCTGCAAAAAACCAGACCTAGGTCCTAATCATTACATAGGTGGTTTGGGAACACGTGGTTAGACTACTAACACTATTAAAACTCAACCTTCTTCTTTCCGATAAACCAACCTGCTGAATCTTGTTTACAGCTGCGGTACATTTAAGTTTCTCAGTGGCCAAATCTCCTTTGGCCATGGCCAATTCTTCCCGTATGGCATTGATCTCTTCCCGCAGAGCAATAGCCTCATTGGTTGCAATTTGAGCCCGACGACTGGCCAATTCAGAAGACTTCTCAGCTGCCTAGAAAGAATAAGTGAATACTAACTAAACTATTGATTACAACCAAAAATGTAAGGAGACGGGAGGGATTTTACCTTTAGGCACTCGAGGTATTGAGCTGAACGTTCTTGCTCTTCCATTAGGGCATGCCGAATGGCAAGTTGGGTCTGTTCTTTGGATTGTTTTGTGGATTCTAAGCTTTCAACTAGACTGGCTATTCGTTGATCCTGAAGGTAAATGATACACTATATTAGAGAAAATCATCACAACGAGCTGTAGAGGAAAAATACAGTGAAGATTCATTCTGGAAAGCTAATAAATACGTTGTGTAATGCGACTAATTACCCTCGCCAAGTTATTTGATTACTATGCCCCTTCGTAATGTAAGATACAACTGCAGTGATACAAGAGGAAAAACAGGATAGAATTAGAGAAGATTGGTGCATTTTCCAGATCAGATTGGTATTATTGATGAGAGTATGATTGGAGAAACAACGAACTAATTAATGAAAGATGATTGATTTTGGCATGCTGTGGCTTATCATGATTAAGGAGCGAAGTTGGCAAGACAATGAAGTGACATCAGATTTGATCTTCCAATAAATGAAATAGCATTTTTTTACCACCCCATCAACATCCACCTTCAACGAGGAGGATATTATGAGAGCAACATGTAAAAAGTATGCGGAAGTAACAAACTAGGCGAAATTTTGAACACCTCTAATGCATGAATCTTAGCACAATTTCTTCCTTTCTTTCTTCAAATTTCGTAGTGAAGATTGGCATAGCTATTACAACACTAAAGCAGATGAATTTAGGATGCCTAAGTTTCTAGCGTGTGAAAATGAATTTGATTTATGGGTTTCACCAATAACTAATTTGCCTAAAGCGATTAAGAATTTGCATAAAACATTGCTCAATCCAAAGTATGACAACATGAGGGAAATAAATATATTAAGAACGCATAATAACAAAGTGAATTTCATCAAGTCTCGAACAAAAGGCAATTGAAAACAATCAGAAATCGATATCTTAGTAAATCTCAAGTAGGTATACCGATTTCAACTCCTTCTTGTATGCAATATTTTCAGAAACGAAAGCATTGTTTGCGCTGATATTGACCTCGCATATAGAACAGGAGAAATTAAGTTTTTTTGTATAAAACTAATAACGAGGGAGATCATATCTAGTTATAGTAATTTCTTTAAATTGTGCTCTCTAGTTTTTGGCATAATTAAAGCAATAAATAATCACGTGATGTACTCACATACAATAAATACCAACATAAGATCAACGTGGAAGAGGGAAGTGTGGGATAAAGAGGCATTTTCAACACAAAATCATCTAAATAAATTAGCTACCTTAAGCTTCGGTTGCAAATGAGCTAATGCATGGCAAGCATTTCTACTTAAAAGATACCAAGAGAGTCATTAATATGACCTGGTGTGACAAAGGTAGATCACCACCTTGAATATAATTTGATCGACAAGAGTGGAATGTGAAGTTGTAAACTAAATGTCAGTGTTTGCTCAACGAAAATTTATGCTTTCGCATAATCAACAGGACAACTGCAATAAGAGTTTACAATTCTCTATTCTCTGACTGTAAAATGGTGGCTGAAACACCTTTATATAACCGATTCAACGACAGTTAAGTCAAAAGACTGCTGGAAAGGAAATAGTTCGCTTGTGGTGAAGCACTATAAATCATGAATGCCAGAAACCAAATCTCTCAATCCTCTGTAATTATATCACACATGATTCGAAAATTAAAAGAACGCTCTATTATTTCATTTCATTTTGAACGCCAAACTTATGGTCAATCGTTATCGAATACCAGTCAGGTAATAGTAAAGAGAGGTTCTATCAAATTTCAAATCATTGTATGAATAAGGAACGCCTATTTCGAACCGCATTGGCTCTTGATGACTTAAACAGATGTTGATTGTCATGTTTGCCTTCAACTTAGTTTTCTGATAAGAGAATCATATAATAGCCTTGCGTTTAACTTTGACGAATGGATATCTGACATACCACGCGGTGTAGGTGAGTGCATGCTAACTCAAATCCTGACCACCTAATTTGACATTAGTCAATTATTTGGCCAAATTTGTTAGTTGTAATTTACTTTTGCACAGAATATGGGAGTTTAGCTTCCTTTAAAATAATAACAGCCATTGAAAAGAAAATTAAACTGCAGGTCCTTTCAGCTAAGATCAAAATACTAAATTTGCATCTCCAACTTGCGAGATTGGTTACTAGGCCTCTTTTAGTTGAATATCTGGATGAATGCGGGGCTAAACACATCTTGTGCAAATTAAACAGAGATCACAGCTACCAAGATTTCAAGCCGGACCGATAAATGTCATATCGATTAACGAGAGATGATAGATGTAGTGAAATCAATTCGAATCCTAGTGTAAGAGAGTAACGATTCTGCTTCATACAACTGAGCGAAATAACGTATCAACTTGAAGCAAATAATAAATCATTAAACCAATTTCTGATTTCGGTGGTTTGGGAAATGATTTATACTGAATTGACTTTACGATGGCCGAATAAATACTCTTACCGTTAGAAAGATTTAAGAACGTCATGGATTAGGGACACTACTAAAAAAATAGAATAAGCGCTCAAAAGAAACACAATTGAAAATCATGCTGTATTTACCCTTTCAGCAAGTTGGTCTTCCTTCTCCGCACAAGCCTTCTTATACAACTCTGCGAATTTCTTTTCAATCTGCAACTGTTCATCAGCCTGTTGGGCCCTTTCAACTAGTTCCTGAATTCTCTTTAACAATAACTCCGTTGCAGCTGACGTTGTGGCTTCGGGATTTCCACCATTTGACTCAACTTCTGGAGGAATACTTCTTTCGGAGGATGATGTCGGCGGCAGCGCAGAAGAGAATGCGTCTTCGACTTGACTTGAATCCGCCACTAAATCAATGTTAATTACTGCGGAGTCAGGCATTTCCACGGGGAGAGAGGCTTGACGGCGTTGAGGCAGGCCCTTGGAAGACTGACCGATGCTGGCAGTGAGTCGATCGGCCATATCCGTGGCGCGTTTAGCAAGAAGGTCAACGGCCTTGGCTTTCTGGGCTTCGGCGCCTTGACGGGCTCTGCGCTCGGACTCGGCGATGGCCTTAAATAAATGACAGGAGAAATGGTAAATAACTGTAACTTCCAGACCTTTCGGGCATTGATAAACTAGGATTTAACGCCACGAATTCTACCTTCTAATTGCGAATATGGACCAATGGAATTCGAATTTGGGAAAAAAATTGAAAAAGAGAAATCCTTGGAAAATTCATCAAAACAAAGCACAGACGAGACATCAGAGATGAAAGGAGGAGGTTTGGACTAGGGCTGTAAACATTAAATGAGACAGATATCATGGCAAATGGTTGGGCGGAAGAAAATCAGAAGACAAGAGACAGTAAGGGTCCAATTATGAGAAGAAGCCAAAGTTATATTGCGGAAAAGCATCAGATTTCAGAGAATAGCCAAACCGTCAAAAGCATGAGTTAAAACGAAAGGGAAGAGAAAAAAATCAAAAATTCAAGTCTAGGCATTGTGTCTTGGTTATAGTTCCCACCCTCATGTTCTAGAATTTGAGGACTCCAATATCAGCACTTCATCGCCATAGTTCCAGGAGCTAATTTATATTTGATGAATCTGGGAATATTCCAGTAGGTGATTAATCTTGACGATTCATCGCCAAATTTAGACATTTTTCTCAACAAATAGCCAAGGCACTAGCATTTGGCAAGAACTAGCACACTTTTACCCACTAGAGTTCGCTCTAACACATTCACATAAAAATTTAAGATTTTCTACCTACCATGGCGAATAAAGGAAAATATACAATTTTTAATTCATATAAACTTGTCAAGTCTTGATGATATTACTCGGCTAAAAGAAATGGCCATAACGGCAAAACTAACAGACGCAAAATTCAAACATGTGAATTGCATTTCATCTAATACAGGTTTTAAACCCGCAAGCGAAAATAATGTTTTATGGTGATTAGAGTAACTTCTGTTGGCAAAAAGGAACAATGCCAAACACAATAGAATAGCATATACCCCAAATACTAAGAGTTAATACGGAATGAAGGTAATCCAGAATATTCTGCACATCACTTCATTAAGCCCAAATTATCTTGACACCTTGAGATAAAAGTACCCCCAAACTGTCTGGTTTAATTTAGATGAGCACGTGCCGATTGTGGAAGGGGAAGAATTTGGACGCGAATGATGGAATTCTGCGATAATTAGGTGAATGATGAGTGCGTGTGTGTGTGTGTACTGGTGTACTAGAGAGATTTTTTTGTAGAATCTTTCCTCATTTGGTAGTCTTTATGGGAAAGGAGGATCGTCCTCTATGGTAATGTAATGCGAGAAAGGAATAAGCCACCTTGGCACAAATGGCAATTAAGAGCTAATGTTCGACATGAAAATTAGGAACAGGCATGATTGAAAAGTAAATTCCAATTTCCAGAAGTCGATACGATAAAAGTAGAGCAAGGAGGTTTAAAGGGTCAGGAGGATAAAAATGGCCCTGTCAACTCACTAAAACAAAAAAAACACAGCAAAGATATTCACATACGAAATATTAAACTTCTGTCACTTGTGAACTGTGAACATTTTACTTCGACACACGGCATGCAAAGAACACACTTCCGATTGAAGGTCATGAAAGGTTAGGAACTGTGGTAAGAATAAGAGGCGCAAATTGTTTAAAAGAAGCCTCATTGCATTCCACTCTCATTGCATTCACGAAAAAGGAGGGTGGGGGAATTTCTGCTTGCTGGAGAAAGTAATTCAAGATCAGAAGACAATCGGTGACATGAACAAGAATGAGTAATAAATATGGAGCAAGTTAAACTGAAAAAAATAATTTTTAAAAAGCGAGGCCGGAAATGCATTGATTTGGAACTGAATATGGGAAAAAAATCAGATCATAAGGCAGGTCAAATCCCCGATCTCGCAATGGATAGTACCCACTGTGTTAATAGCCTCCATAACCAATTCAGATAATTCTTGAAAAGAGACATGCAGGCGAACAAGACAAACAGGCGAAAATGCTGACAAACTGAATATGGCTTGATCTCCACAAGTCGATCATTTGAAGAATAATCTCTTATTCGCGTAAATGACCATTTTTAGGTCTTGAAAACACGTCTAATATAGGAAGTTTGACCGGGCGGAAAGTGAATACATAAATGAATTAACCTACTGAGCTTATTTAACCACAATTACTTGCAACAATCTGCAACTAAATGTGATATCACAACGATGAGAAATTTGTGTGAAACAGTTAGAAATTTTATTATACGGCGAAAAGACGCACTTGAAATCGCAAAAAAATGAATCAATTTAATTTAATCACCTAAATGTGTAGCACCAAGGTCTTTAGCAATAACAATTTGTTTTTTACGCAATGATTTGTTCAGAATATTCATCAATTTGTAATAGAGACGAATCAATAACTTTTAATTTAACAATCAGTGACCTTTAATAGCCTAGACACTTGCATCAATTGATAGGCACTATTTTCATTAAATCGAAATTCTATTCTCTCAAGGCTTAACACATTACAAATAGAAATAAATTATTTCGGAAATTTGGAAACAGTAAACTTATCGATAATGCACACTGAGTTCAAATTTTATTAGGAGTTCCACACTAAATTTAACAGTTTCATTGAGAAAAAGATACTACGCCATTTAATAAAATTAGAAATTGCACTAATTTGAAAGAGTTTTACTCAAAATAGCTGCCATTAGCACCTTTTCCAAAGTTAATTCTGTTTAATAACTAATGAAATTCAGTAACACCGACACTGGGAGTAGTGTCTTTAAGACGGCGTCCAAATTCACACATTTTAGTCCATCGTGTTAAGATTTTGATTTCGGGGTTCAAACATGGGAACAAGTGTGGGTGTAAAAAAATGACTCATAACCAATTTGCCAAATCCCTGAGATATGGAAGGGGGTCCAATCCTTCTGCTAATATATATATATATATATATATATATATATATATATATATCACCTATTATTGGGCACGCTTGTTCGTTATCCAAGGCTTAAGTACCACAGTGGACAGTAATTCCATATAGGAATCTGAATTATTAGTGTCTATGACTCGAAGAAGATGTTCTACTCTTCTCAAAAGGTTCTTCATTCTTGTGAGACGATTTTCGAGATCATTTGCTGCAAGAAATTGGCGCATGCGACGCCTGTTTGAAATAGTGGCGAAGGCCTCCATTGGGTACAAGTTTAGTGATAGATGTCAAAACATAAAATTTATACAACAAAGCCCGCACACGTCGATCTGCAGTAGTCTTTAAAAAAAATTCAATGCTATAGAGCTATTTGGGCCAAATCGTGTGCTTTGCTGATTTCGTCTCACAAAAGCAGCCTTATGGTCCAAATTGTAGTCCTCTGATTTACGTTGAATTTTTCAGAGAGCAAAGAGCAGCGACCACAATCTACCCATTTCGATGATCCTTCTTTTCTCGCTGTCTTCAGATATATGAATTAAGGTTTTAAATGTTTAAATTAAGTGCAGTGAACATGACCGCCTTTAAAAAGATGTAGAAAAGGCAAACAAAACTACTGTTCCCTAAAATTTATTCCAAATACCCTACTTTTTTAAATTATATACATTATAGCGAAAAAATTCTCAACAGAATGAGAACGATGCGAATTTCGTAGTCGGTTATGGGATATTCCCATGATTGTCAACGTCACACTCACTTGGAAGTTGTACTTCAAAGACACCAAGGTGACGTCATGTCGCCTTAATGTCGTAATATTGCTCGATCATTGTCTTTGGTGGAGAGAGAGAGAGGGGGGGAGGGAGAAAGCCGAAAATTTTGCATTAAATAAAAAAAAATACCTTATAAAGTCAAACCAGACACAAGGCAAAAGTTGGCTAAGAATCATATACACCAAGTACTAAATAAAATGACATCATTATCCAAAATCTATTTTGGCGTAGTGACATCATGGAGCCTCTTTGAGGAGGGAGACAAAACCAACTAATGCGTGTGACTACTCCACTCACTAGAGGTGTGCACCGATATGAATTTAACTAATGCACCACCAACGCGCTAAAGATATTAATATCATCTTTTCAGCTAATATTTTCAACACTATTTTAAAAAAAAATTCAGCTTAAAATAATATTCTAAGAATAACTACAATGCAGCTAAAATAATGTAGAAATGAAGAAACTGAAACCATAATCATGAACATGAAAGAAGGGTATTTTGAAAATCTAATTTTCGAGAGACGAATACAGTTCAAAGATTTTTATGAGTTCGGTTTAGACTTACATGTCTAGTACTGAGGTCATTGGGGGTGTGCGATAGACTAACACCCACGTGGTGCATCCTGGGCAAGGTTATATTCATACAGCAAAATTGGTCTATAAGCCGACAGTTGATTTCTCACTTCAAGCTACCACCACCCCACTGTATATCATATTCGACCACTTCCACAATACTCATCTTACCTTTTCTCTGCTTTTGTGCCTGTCTGTCTGTCTCTTACAATTGTGAATCACTCTTCTGTTCCCCCATTTCGAATTTTCTCATTTTGATGTTCCTCCCCTCTGTGAAGCCCGAAGTCAGCTAAAGGACTAATGATAACATTCAAAACGCAAGCAAATTGAAATAAATAAATACTGAGGTCATTAACCAAAAACTTTGAAAATAAATTAATTCATTTTCTTTTCAAATTATTAAAACACGTTGCCATGATCCAAACTATCGAAAAGTATAACCTTTTTCCAATTAAATATATAGAGCAAGCTAATATCTTAGTAATCGAGAGAAATGTTTAATGCCATAGAATCTCTGCATTTTTCAGTTGTGGCTATCTCTTTAATGACCCAAAATTAGTAGCAAAACATCAAAATTCAAACACAAAAATAAAATGCCAAATATAAAGCAACGAACGCATTCAACACCAATCATCTGAAATAAGCACAATGACATTCTTTGCGTCAAAAGTTCACACAGAGCACTGTAATCACAAATAGTTATCCCCCAATTTTTTTAGGAAAAAAAGTGACGAAAATCGGCACTTTAAAAATATTACCTCCAAACATTCGATGGACTTAATTGAAAATTGATTAAAATCGCCACGCCAGATAGGAAGTAAATGAAATGATGAAGCTATCTGGTGAGTAGGGGGACGTTAGGGAGATGTTCGAAATGGCCAGCATCAACGGATTTCTCTCTCCCTCTCGGTATGTTTTACGACTAAGCAACCGATTTAATGAACGGTCTAATAAGCTTCGAAAATCTCCGACGAGAATTCACTCAAGAATGCTAGCATGAAACTCCTCCATTTAGAGCAACAGCAACCAGCCCTATGAGTCTAAAACCTTTCGATAAAAGTAAGCATAATCTAGTCGCCCAGTGAATAAAATTAATCCTGTAATACCACCTGCATAGCATATAAAATAATAATAACCCCCCAGAAGAGAGACAGGAGAGGGTCGACAATAACACCGAGATTGGGAGAAAATATCCCCCTTAAAATGACTAGCAGAGTTCAAGCTAGCTTACGTGCAAAGAATATATGGGATAGCCTCTCAGATAGAGGAAGAGTAATATAATTAACTATAGATGACTCACCTTGAGCTTGGACATCTCAGCCTCTACTTGATTTAAGGCAGATGCGTGCTCAAGTTTGAGTACTTCAAAACGACGTTCTGCGTCGCTGAGGTTCTCAATGTACCGGGCTTCTGTTGTGGCAAGTTGATGCTGTGCTTGTGCCAAAGCTTCCTCTGAAATTGGAACACAAAGGAAGTAGCCAATTATAATTTCAATGTCCTTTATGAGAAAGGAGGCTTTGTTTACTAAACACTGCTAATTCTAAAATGCGAATTTTTAAATATAAAGTCGTTGAAAAGACAAAAGAAGCTTAGGTGAATTATGAGCTATTAATAACAATTAATAATTCACGAGAGCTGTTAGTAGGATTTATTGGCTTATCATCTCTAGCTAATTCATAAGGTAATAGATTGCATAAAAATTTTCAGTTTTCTGTACAGAAAAATTCGTTTTTGGTCTTTTAAACAACCAGTAACTGTGACTTCGATTTTAGCAGGATAGTTCTAAACAGCCTGCCTCAATCTGAGCCAAAATCGATTGATAGATCATCCACAACTATCAATCAAAATACTTGACCTTAACTAACTGATTTGTTCACTTAAATTAAAGCATCGTTATTGAGAGTTATTTTTAAGTAATCTGTTTTAATTATTTCCGAGTATACAAAATCGAGGAAGACATCTACGCAAATCGAACTTCCCCTAGTATGGGAAATCTGTTACACTTCCCTATTTCCCCTATAAGACTTGTTTAGGCAATTCATAGATATTAAATTCTCGTTTTTTTTTCAAAATTATAAAACTCGCTCAAAGCGTGTAAAAGATCCGCAAAAGCAGAGTTTCCGCCTTTTTCATACTTTTGAGATATGCCAATCAGTTGTAAAGTATTTTTTCGGCGTAAACAGTGGTATTTCTCCGTTGGAATGGCCCAAGAAATAATAGTTTCGATCTTATGTACACAAAGAGAGGAAGAGAGAGGAAATTTCGTAGAAAGATTAAACAATTTTACCGAAAGAAACCAAAATGGGCTTTCACAAGCAACTTTTGAAACCCCAAAGACGCATAAGGTGAAGTAATCCACACTCAGTATTCTAAATTTAAACCCCCATGAAAGTCCCTTCAATCACCTCTACTTATGGGGGCACTTTCGATTTGATATTTCATAGGTATTGGTGCACACGAATAAATTCTGATTAACGGATCAACCTTGAAGTTCGAATTAAAATGACTAAACCGCGAGTCAATAATAAGTCAATATCATACTGCTATCTTAATCATCAGAAGAAAGTAGATCTTTCTCGCCTGCTAGAGAACACTTTTAAACTAATTGATCCTTTGTGCAGGCTTTCTCCGCCAATCAGGCCAAGATGAACTGAAGAACCCTAAGAAAATTTAACCAAAAATTTGATTTAAACATAGACCATTTAAACCATTTGCTTGATATAGCAAAAAAACACCATGGGCACACTCTCAAATAAATCCAAGCAATAGGACTTAAGGGATCGAGCATTAGATAAATTTTGCCTTCAAGACAAATAACCTCTGCCATATAAGACACTTCAGATATTGGGAAATAATCAAAAATATTCATACCTAATTCATGAATACGCTGAGTCTGTTGGCAGGATTCCTTTTCTGATAGCATATCCTCCTTCGGCAAAGAGGCTGTTTCATTAGTAGTCTGAGAGGGGGCTAAATACACTCCAGAAAGCGGCGCCAATTTAGGAGATGAGAAAGTAAATCCCGCAAAACTCAACTGATTGCCCTCAAAGCAGGCATTAGCAGCCTCACCATTCCGAGTAGCCACAGTAGTCTGATCACCACCTATATCAGAAATAAAATTCTGTTGTTCCTGGAGTTGATTTTCACATCCATCTTCTACATCATCCTCCCTGAAGTAACTGGTATCGGTTTCAGAGGCCAAAGAAGGTTGAAAAGGGCCTGGTGAGATTGAACGTAAAGTTTTCCATGTCCAATCGAAATAAGCCTCATCTCCGGGTTCATTCACTCGTGAAGGCAGGCATTCATCAGCAGCCCAAGAAGTTGAGAACCAGGAATGGTTGCGTACTTCTTCGGCACCTTCTGGTCCACTTCCTAAGCGGACATCTTCAGGTGAAAGAAGACCTGTGGAAAGTGGAAATATATAGTGTGTAGTCAGTCCTCCAATATAAAATAAACCAATGGAAAGGTCTCATTTCCAACCAATCACCACGAATAGAAGCATAGGAATATAAAGTATTCACGGTAAGAAACTTGAATTCTGTCAAAACCTTAATCATTTAACTTAACCAGACAAACATCCTAAACACTGTACCACTGGGACATTGGAGTCCGTTAGAGTCTTTTAATCATAGGAGTGGAAATAGAATACGTTTTAAAACCCACTTAAATGACCCTTAAAGGACTAAGTACACATTAATTTGTTAATTTGCCAAATTAAACCCTTAATTAGTTCACTGGAAGTAGTCAATGGACATTTCTGAAAAATGAAGCTCTAAATCAATCAAAATAATTCATGAATAAATAGAGAATCATTGTTTGCCTATTAAAAACGAAACAACAATTTCCAAAGAGGGATAAAAGGGCTTGATCCTTACTGCTATTTTATTGTCGAAAGTATAGGCACCGTGATGAAGGGGAAGGCAAATAAAAGAACAAGGTCATTTCTAAAAAATTCCCTTTCTGAACAGAAGCATTCACAGTTTCTCTCTCATGGAGGAGTAAAACACGGGTGGATCGGTAGCTTCATTGAGTGCCACTACCATAAATCTCAAATTTTGTAACTGCATTAGTAAGTGTAGCTGGTCATTCCATTAAGTGAATACCCAGCGATGGAGCATAAAGTTCGCAGGGAACCACGATAGCTGCTTCCCACTTGATGGATAGTCAAATATCTTCAAAACATATTGTTCTAACCAATGCGTCGTTTGACTGTGTTTATTCGTTCTTTCCACCATAAAACGCACTATTTTACCACCCCAGTAAAAGAGCAACTCAAAAATTTATTAAAAATAGTATTGACAAACTGGTAATGAAAGTAGGACGTACGCTTGATAAAATCCAAACAAGAGGGAGTAATGGCAATATCCTTTGGCAAATGTAGACTAGTCGTGTGACTCATAATCTTTGAGTAGGTTGTTACAAGGTCATCGGAGTAAAAGGGGGTCTCGCCGCAAATCATTTCATACACAAGGACACCAAGAGCCCACCAATCCACTGCGAAACCGTACTCACCTCCACCGGAGCTCTATGTCAAGGAAATCAGAAGTTTTCAATATATTAAGCTATAAATGGCGTTAGTTTGATGAAAGTTAAATATCTATGGGTCTAAAAAGTCTGTTGGCACCATCAGGAAAATTTCACGTCAATCTTTCCAATTAAAGAGCCATTTTACTTGTGACGTTTATGACCCCCCCCCTTAAACATAGGGGCTCTGGAGGTTTGTTCAAGCATTCAGTGATAAAATATCCTTGAAACAGACAAAACAAACCAAACAATAGGCAAACAGCAGCTCTTCATATTTTCAAATCCGGGAGAGTACAGTAGGGATAGCAGGTTATCTCAGAAGCGGTAGAATGTGCTATTCATGCTATCCAACAAGACTTGAAGGCAACTACGTGAGTTTAAACGTAAAATTCAGATACATAATCTAAGTGCGGTAATCTGCGATTGAGCCTAAACAGTTAAATAGCTGAAATGTAGGGAATAGGGGGAGGTGGGAATTACTATAATCGCTGCTTTATGGACGGTAATTTAATTACATCAAAGTAGTTAGAAAACCTTGAATATGAACCCATATCAATCTTTTGCAGTTAGCTGTCAAGAGAAATAGGAGCAAAGAGCTGAGAAAGATTAAAAAATAACTAAATAGAAACAAAATCCTTAATGCATTAAATCGCCCAATTCCCCGCGATTTTTCCATATAAAATAAGGGGTTTAAAAAGCAAAAAATGACGTGCATAAGGGAGTTCAACTTTCTTCCATTTCAAGCACTTCTGACCATTCAATTCTATTAAAAATGCTATAAAGAAGACAGCCTTCAAAACATTTGAACCTAATTAGAAGTTACACTGGAAGTAATACAATAATCTTTTGTACCTTTACCACCGATTTATCCAATATAGTTCAAGTTCATTTGCCTCCGAACGCAACTTGAATTTTCGTGGAGTCATTAAACTATTTCCAGTTCGTCTAGGACATTCGAGATTTACATTATTTATAGGATACAGGAGCTATTTACCAACTATCTACTTCTCGAACGTTCCAAATAATAGTAATAAAAATAACTCCAAGACCTTTAAGTGAAGAAGGCATCACAAGCACACCAATAAAAGCGTTGGGTAGAAGAAAAGTATTTTGGAACTATCTTTCTTATTGATGCAAATTGGCTGATGGTGTTGGCTATTCACATCATTGAATTTTATAAATGACGTACACGTTGACCGCTACTCCATTAGTGAAATAAAAAATGCGTTTAGGCACACATTTTAAACAGAGCGAGTGATCTAAAAATCCGAAAAAAGACATTTTTTTAGCTAACCTCAACCCCCCCCCTCCACCCATTGTATTACTCTGCATGATCAATCATCTCAAATAAAAGTAATTCCTGCACACACCTGAGAATATAGGACTTCCGGTGAGATATAATCCGGAGTTCCAACAGCACTTTCACATCGAACTCGATGGGTATGTGGATCCACTCGAACGCAGGTTCCAAAATCAGCCAGTTTGAGATGACCGCTTATATCGAGAAGCATGTTGTCCGGTTTAATGTCCCGATGAATAAAACCCATGTCATGAAGATCGGAAAGTGCTTGCGCGATTTCTGCGGCGTAGAACCGACATACTGTCTCAGATATCAGTTCCACTTCATCCATCCAACAGACCAGAGTTCCTCCTGGGACATACTCCATCACCATGTACAAAGAACGCACGTCCTAAGAGCAAATAGAAAATAGATTTTAAACATTATTCGTCACTAAACCAATTGGAAATTAGAGCTATCCTGATAAAACTTTATTGGATATATATCTACCATGTAACAGGATGCTCGACAGTCTAACTAAAAATCAAAACTTTCGAGAAAAGCGCTTTATGAATACGCACTCCAATAATTATATTAAGCGAAAGGCTATTGTTAACGAAGACCTTAAGAAATTAATCACTTAAAGATATGTTCCTCCCATCTTAACCATAAAACTTACTTCTATCAGTCAAGTAAAAATAGAAAAAAATGGCACGAATAAATTAAGGATTGATAAAAATCAATTACGACAAAAGGAAATTAATTAGTGAAGCGAAAATTCACTTCAAGTAAAAAAACTTTGAATTGTCCATATTGCACATTACGATTCAACCAATTCTGTAAAAGGTAAAAGTAATTTTTTAGCCAACCCCAAATACGAGGAAAAAATGTTCAAGGATTCAAGAATGAAATCCCATTCACACTAATTTTCTCATCTCAAAATTTCCGAACTCCGAGTACGGTTCGCTTAAGCTCCTGATTAACCACCAGATAAATCGAGTAAATGTTGCAAAAGACTTAACTCAATTTTAAGTCAAAAACTTAGCCCAACGAATTCTATACAAATTTATGGACCTGGAAGACCGAACTATTTCATATTACGAAATCCAGAACCTTAACCCAGTTTGAATTGATAGTATCTTATTTTTGCTCAAAAACAAATCAAACGAAAAAACGAAACCTTACTTGCACAGTCAATCTAATAAGACAATTGGGAAAAAGTCGAAGACCAAACAATGTTTAATCTACAATAGAATAGACAGAGCATATTTATTAGTTCACTGATGGTCAGTTATTAAACCATATGCTTAATTCTGAAAATTTTCAGCAAATTCTGTCGGAAGAATGATTAAGAACTCTGCTCAAGGACTGAAAAATATTTAGGTCCCTATCCAATTAAAGACATCAAAGGCAATCAAAAAGGCTACAAAAGCCCAAAAACTACTGCTATAAATCAAAGAATGAAAGTGCACACGTAATGCTCAAATATTCCACAACAGCTTTGCTAATTAACGCAAATATATCAACTCAATAGAATAAGTGTTTTAAAGGCGTCTGTGGAGTGGCATTAACGTAAGAAACTTTAAGAACATCACAGGAGAAATCAATGAGATGCAAGACTTCAAACTTGCATTTAATAAGACTAATTTTGTTAGGTGCAGAAGTAAAACATTCCCCTAACGTAAAACAGGTGACTCTCAATATGAAATTTAAAGGGTTAAAATGCATTGCTCATATTGGGAAGACATTAATATTATAAATAATTCACTAAAGATGCAAATGCAAAGAAATCATAAAGATGGAACCCAAATAAAAAAGATATAACCTGAAAAGAGTAAATAAGTCGAACGATCCAGGGAGAGACACTTTGGGACATAATTTCACGTTCAGCCCAAAAGTCAGCCTGTTGACTTAGCATTTTTGATTTGTCGAGAGTTTTCATTGCACATATACGACCAGTAGCATTCTCTCGAACTAGATCAACTCGACCGTAAGCGCCACGGCCGAGACTAGAGAGGAAGGTAAAATCATGCCGTTGTCGACGAAAACTCATGAGTTGATTCACCGATTCGGTGAATCTAAAATAATTTGAAAATAAAGAGAAATTAGAAAATATTTTTAAAAAAACTAATAACCGATTTAGAAGCTTACCTTTCGGAAAAGGTGAGGATTTGAGTGTCCTCTTTATCACGAGGGATGCGTTGACTATCCAAAACGGAAGAAATAAAAACATCTAGGACTCTTTCGATATTTAGCTCAGAGAAGGGATCAGCAAGTGCATTTTCAAGAGATAAAATTCTTTCTTTTATATCGACAGGGTTGTTCTTTGATGTTGTCATGACTGTACAAATTAACACAGTATATACACATCCATACTACTATAAAGCCGCGCCTCAGTTGCTTGATTGGTTTATGATCATATTTAAAAAGCCACGACAGTCCTTGTCGTCGAAATTGATTGCAGTAAAGAAACCGAATATTTTATTTGTTTTTTTAAAACATCACAGCAATTCAAAAAACACGTAAATTATTTAATTTTTATTCTTTTTATTTATTACCACTTAGTTATTCTTTTACGAATTGATGAAGACTTAATATTTCACTATAAAAGAATGATTCCTAAAATGCCCTCAGAATACTTAAAATTCTTAATTTAAACTTTTTCAATGTTCTTATAATGACTTTAGCTCGTCATAGTTTTCAGCTATATATTAAATTAGTGATTCTCACTCAAAAATTCGAAATCAGCATTTCTTCATCGATGATATCTCTAAGATAATAAAATTTAAGCTTGAAAAGTAAGAGAAGTGGCCTTTTATACCTTTGACACAAAACAATAAGTGGAGAAAGTTGACCATTTTATTGGCTATTCACCGTTTTTCCAAATCGCCTATTCATATACTTAAACATATAATTCGATACCTTTAAAAAATCAATAAAGAAGCGATAATTAATTTATAAACATAAAGAAACAGAATGGAAATAATGATTCTAAAGCGAAATGCCCCACAAACCTTTATGGGCGCTTTACCCAATTTGAACATGCTTAAATAGAATTGATAACTTGGCCCTTTCAGTTAAATTGAGAGAATTCACTCTAATTTTCTCAACAACATCAACTCCACTTAAATAAATATACGCTTTACACTGAGAGGGTTTGGAACTTATAGGCCCGTTTTGCCTGCTGTCATGAACCCGAGCACAATATCCCTCTAACAAATTTAAAAGTATTTGTTTCTTACGGTAGAATGTAAGTTAGTCTTGCAAACAGGGGAGCTGATCAAATAGCCTCCGTTCTTGTGTCAACATTTTGGAAAGCATGGTTGTTTTATTATTGTATTTCTTCCAATACTATCCTCAAAACCAACCTTATAACCTTTATGAAATTGCATGTATCTGGTTACGATAAATGAGTAGACATTAGTAAAACAGCAGATATCGGAAATATTTGAAAGATATATGCATATTATACCAGCTACCTTACAAATTCTCATTCCTCCAAGATCTAGACAGTGGCGATTCGATTGAGTCCGCCCAGGTTCCCGAGGCTAAAATACCACATGAAAGTAATCAACTTTGAAGTTTCTTGTGTTGAGAGTAGGCGTGCATCTCAGCTATCTCAAAGCACAATATCTCCAGAGACGTTCGCAGCATTTATGCGTAAATACACGCATCGTATCACAAAGTCGCTTTGAATTAATGTTGGGTAAAATATCTCCCACTATAATATCGCAGCTTAAAGCGTACAGTTGGAATAAACGGCGATATTGTTTACTGAGGAAGTCTATTTTTAATAAATAATATGTTATGATGCTTGCACCTTTAGTCAGGCTTTCATGTTTCCAGTGTCTAAATTATATGTTTTACACGGGCATTGTGGTCGTCATTAAAAGCTGGTAACTGGAGAATTCCATGTTCTTTTCGGATTCGATATTAATAATAAATACATTGACTTTTTATATCATCAAGGAGAGAATATTGCCCGTTTCATGTAACATTCTACGGAAACACTGCCCTTCTCGAACGACGTATTATCTTAAAAGAAATGCAGGCGTAAGTACGTTACCTAAAGATAGTTTTAGTTCGGTAAATATAAAATACTAAAATAAGGCTATATCTATGAAACAATAACACTTAACTTTACCGAAACCGATAAGGACCAGCTACACATAGCACAGTAGGCTATGGAATGATTACGTTAATTAAAATTTGTCGAATTAAAACGTTTTTTCCTTCTTCCTGCATCAGTCAATACAGTGTTGCAGCCAATTTTCGAGCATGACTTCAGCGGTATTACCCTCCAGTTCACCGACTTGGCTCCATTCAAAACCAACTAAGTGACGACTGTGGGAATGGCATCAAAATATCTAAAGTGATGCTCACTCTTGTTTAAAACTCCTTGGACTGTCTCCGACAGTGTAACACTAGACGTTGCTTACCATGTCTCATCTGCATAAATCTTCCTTGAAAACCTCTCCACCTCCAAGTTACACCCATTTTGACATCCTTTTTTGAGCGTCTTACACTTTTATCTCCCGAACTTCCTCTTAGTGCTGAAATAACTGCTCCAGACCAAGGTCACTTACTTCTTATTCTAAAATGGAAATCATTAGGAAGAGAATTCTCGATGCTACCAAGCATCCACTTCAATAACTGACTAACGGTCATTGCTATCTCGGTATGTCGCGTATAAAGTTTCGGCTTAATCTAACTAACACTAATTAGGCACATGAAAACATAAAATTTTGAAATTTATGAAGAAAGTCAATCATTCTGAAAACACACAAATTACCATTTAATTGACCAATATGTTGCAAACAAATGCAGACAAGGGGAAATTAAGGTGAAAGTTGCACCTCTCTTGGTTCTGAACATGTTATGTTTTTGTAGAAAGAACGCGCACTTCTCGAAATTATTATTTAATTTCATCTTTTCATGACAATACATTGGTAAAAATTAATTTAACACATTGGGATTCATGCTTTAGGTCATTATCCTCTTAGTAGACTTCAAATAAATGACAAAGTACACTTTGACTACTCGGTCACTCCAACAATAAATCGAACTGATTCAAACCTTTATATTAGATTAAAAGTTATTTCTTGAGAATTTTCATTTACTGAATATTCCGGCTTAAAGCAATTGATTTCTTCAAGAAAATGGTATAACTGAAATATGGTATAAGTTTTTCTAAGGTTTATTTAATCAAACAGGGGGTGTGCGCTAGACTTACCTCCACGTGATGCAACCTGGGCAACGTATACTCACACGGCAAAAGTCTATAAACCGGCAGTTGACTTCAGACTCCAAACTACCATCACCCCACTGTATGTCATATTCGACTGCTTCAACCGTACTCACAGCACCTTTTTCTACCTTTGTGTCTATCTCTTTTATATCTTTGAAAACGCTATGCCATGTTCGACTATTTCCACAGTACTCTCCTCACCATCACCTCACTCTATGCCAAATTCGACTATTTCCACAGTATTCACCTCACCTATTTTCCAAATGCCATATTCGAATATTTCACAGTACTCATCTCACCTTTTTCCCTTTGTGTCTGTCTCTTTTACATCTTTGAAACACTCTTCTTCCCCCCCCCCATCTCGACCTTTTTCAATTTGATGCTCCTTACCCTCTGTGAAGCCTGAAGTCAACTAAAGGGCTAATGGTGGCTATCAAAACGCCTGCCATTTGATATGAATAAATTTAATCAAACAGTCTAACAAATCAATTAATAAATCTTATCAATTAAAAAAATAAGTTTGGCATAACAACATTGCCACAGATGTGTTCAGCAATTCCTCCACCCAAATGTGTGGGACATGTTATCGCTGCGTGCGTCATCGTATGCCTGCATGTTGCTCGGCAGGATTGGGAGGTGCGGCCGTACAACTCTGTG
>UZAE01012862.1:0-30630 GCA_900617975.1 Rodentolepis nana | reverse complement strand
TTGTCAAAGCGATTAGTTATCAGATAAATCTAGCATAATTAGTATGAACATTAATAGCTAAATTTCTCTGAGTAAGCAGGATTTCTATCGGTCATTGATGAAGTGTCCCACAAAGCATTTAATTTAGGATGAGAGTTATATAGATATATGTTGTATATTTAACCGATTTATATATTTACGATAAAAATATTCAATTTAGAGATGGCCATAAAATGTCTGCAATCACAAAAGGCACAAGTGTTATGTTAACCTAACATGAATATTTATGCACATTCGGAATTATTTTTGTCAACATATATAATTCACTCTTATCTCTATTAAAATATAGCATTATCTACCAACAGTGATTGAAAGGCAAAGAATTTACTTGAGTGCATAAACTAGTGTTTCTACTTTCTGAACAAATTGACACAATTCTATGGTTAGTTGTCGAATATAGCCTAAATACATATTCTAGCCCAGAGGTGCATAGCCACGATTTTGTTATTTAAGGAAAATTGTTTAGTGACTTACTTATTTTGGTATGACATGATTTATTCACCTAATCTCATTTAATTTTTGCTTCAGTAGTTGTCGTAATACCTTATAATTTTGTAGTAATTTTTTAACGCTCATTTTATAGATATAAGTTGAATACCCATATTTCGTCTAAGGTTATGCTGCAGATTGCATTAATGCGAATCGGTTGTCTCCGTTCGTGGATGTGCAGTTCAGCACGATTGCTTTCTTCGGATAGTAAGCCTTCTCGTTCAATTCGAAGGAAGGGTAAAGGATCAACGAATAATCGCGAACCCGCTAACGGGAAATCTAAGATCACTCCTTCCACTAGGTTTGTTAGATTTCTAACGCCATCGTATTTGTCGCTTAATAGTGAACTTTTGCAAGACTTTCTTGGTCAAGTACCTTTCACAAAGCATGAGACGTCGAATAAACTTAAAGTGGAGGCCGTCGGAGCTAAAGATGAAAAGACTCGGCATGGGAGGCATAGAGTAGCCCTCCAAGATGCTCATCAGGACAGAAACACCGTTAAATCTATGTAAGTTAATCTGAAGGTCTGTTTATTTTGCTAGGGACCTTTTGCGACATTTTGTAAATACGAAGGGTCAGCCTTCGCAAGAATTTCTCAAATCAATCACGCAGGCTAACCGCCGATCCATCAGAGTTCGTCACACTGAATCGTGAGTCTGATTTCCGTTACCTAGCTCGTTCATTTAGACTTCCTCAACCAGCTAAGTTAAACTTATTTGATGAAACGTCCTTCCAGGATTATGCAGTTGATGAATCGGCTTATAAAAACGATGTCTTTAATGAGATTAACTCTCTGGAAGCATCTGCATATCGTGCAAAGTCTACGCATAATCACTTTGAAGAGTTAATCCAGTGGACCCTGGATGGAAAACTGTGGAAGTTCCCTATTAACAATGAGCAAGGTATGAAGCCTATTTTTTATTAATCCGTGACCTAGATTGCGTTGAGGAATTGGAAACTCCCTTTCATGAACACGTCTTCCTGAACCGCTATTTGAAGAATAAGAAATCTGGGGCGAAGTATCCTGCACCCCTGAAAGCATTCATGGACCTAGTTTGCGCCGGTCTGGGTCAGAATCCCTACATAACTGCCCAGCAGAAGAAAGAACATTTGGAATGGTTTGAGGGTTACTTCGCCAGCAAAGTAAAGAACATTCAGGCTGCTGTGGATGAAGAAAGGCGCATTGCTGAGGCAGAAGCTAAAGCTAGATCGATGAAATCTTAAAAGTATTTTGTGACCTTTTTTTCCTTTTTGATAGATATTGAAATAATATGTACATATATATATATATATATATGTTCATCTTTTACTGCACCCACTTACAGTACTTTTCTTAATTCGATGAAAGGTATTTTTATACTGGTCGGATGAGCCAATGCATAGCTTTAAGGTTATAATTTTAAGGAGAGTTTTGAGATTTTCCCCATGAGGTTCGGAATTGTCATTAACTATTCCGGTTAGAAGAACTGATGCTGTCAGATGTTTACTTGTTCAGCACTGTGAATCACGCCGTCACAATTGAAAGATTTGAAGCATTCAGAAATCGCGGATGGCGATTAAACTTTAATACCCTTTCTTTAAATGCCTGCATTCAATTGGAAATGCAGCTTTTCACTGTTTTCCAGAGGGGAAATTTCCGTATTTGAGTATAGGATTGATTGGAATTTGATGATTTCGAAACTATCAATCATAGCGGATATACCAATTCACAGACACTTATGAAGGGATGGCATCCATGAGGTATTTAAATTATTCACGAAGATCAGCTCTTTTAAATGATTTTGAGGTATCTTCATTCTCACCTCCATGTGATGCACACTGGACAACGTACACTAAACACCAAAAACGTCCATAAACCGACAGTCGACTGTAACAACCATGACCCCACTGTGTCAAATTAGGCCCTACCCTTGCGTCCGTCTCTTACACTTGTGAATTGCTCATCTGTTCCCGCTCTCCACATTGTTTCTCCTTACGGTGAAGCCTTAAGTCAGCCAAAGAGCTAATGATAACTATCAAAAGGCCTGCCATTAGACATAAATATCCCCCCCCTCTCATTAGTCGAAATGCATTGGTGAAGGTCAGCTCTCCAAGCATTACAAAAGGCTTATCGATAATTACTTATAGGAGTAACTTTAATACCGGCACTTCAGTTTCCCAACACGTTAAACTCAGAGACAGCTCCCAAATAAAGCAAATGATCCACCGAAATCCTTATAGGATAGAACTGCCATTCCAAGATCAGAAGACCAAAGTTTAAAAGAAATATAAGATCCTATTGGGCAAGCGACAGCATGTGATCAAAATCGTGAATTCAGTAGAAAACTGGTCTCTGTAAATACTATTTTTCCAGGTAATGGTATTATTAATGATAGAAGACCAGAACCCCCAAATTTGTTAAAATGCGATTACTGGTAAGTAGAAAATGATTTGATTTCTGGATATCCAATGATAACACCAATGATGAAATGTAATAAAAAAGGACAAGCGCAATGACAAAGCCAGTGTTATTTAAACTTTGTCGAAAATGTAAATACGGATCTTTGCAGTTCTCGGGAATAAATCACCAAATTCTTATTTATAAGGGCTGTTTCCTCAACTACTACAGCTACTCAAAACCGACGAAAGAATACAACCAAAACAATCCAAAAAAACAACACTGATATTCATCCAGTAGAACTCAAAAGCCATATTCAATTTGTTTACAATGTCGGAAAATAAGTAGGATAATTAAACATAAGAGATGTACATTCTCACTTAGATGAGACTTAATCAATTTCCCACACACGTAACGCCATTCTACAAAAGAATAGCTGACTCGTGTGAAATACAAATATTTATTTGTTAGCAGTTGTTCAAACGAAAATGACTAACTGCTTTTAATTTACCACGCATGTAACGCTGCCTTAAAAACATAAGGTAGCTGACTCGCGTGATTCGAAGATTTTAACATTTACCATTCATATATTAAAATGGTAAATCCAAAACACTTTGAAATAATAATATAGATCGCAAAGAATTCAATCTTCGCGAAACTCAATTTACCATTGTAACTGGGTCCACAAAAACATGAGAACCAATGGGACAATGGATAACAAGTCATAAAAAACAGATGTTACAACATGGGGTCGCAATGAAAGAAATAGCAAACTAGACTCACATATACAAAGCTGAATACAGACTAACAATCAGTATAAAGATTAAAAAAGAGTAATATTAGCGGCCGATCAATAATTAAAACAACCGCTTTCCATTTTCCACACACGTAACGCCACAATATTAAAATATTGTAGCTGACTCGTGTGAAATAAAAAAATCCCCATGGGAATAATAAATGTCGCCTAACATAGAAAATTAAATCAAGGCTTTGCTTAAATATACCACGTTAGCGATGCCACTTAGAAAGAATTCTTTGTGGTTGACATACGTGGAATAACGCAGCTGTACAAGGAAGAAATATAATATCCACAAGCATATTTATTGCGGTAGATTTACAGATTCAAATTTATTCGTCGGCTTCTTCTTTCTCTTCTCCACCGTTCTTTGCCTTCTTTCGAGCACAACGACCCAGTTTACCGGCGTTCTTAAGACTAACATCAATGTGTTTCTGTGAGTCGAGACGCACCATGAAGCTTGGACAATCGACAAGTTGTTTACGAACACGAATATGCCTTTGGCGAATCAAGACACGCGCGTGGTGAATGGAACGGGCAAGACCCATTTTATAAACAATAGTCTGCAGACGTCTTTCGAGGAAATCCTCGATCTTTAAGCCGAGGACAAAATCTAGTTTCATCTTGTCCTCCGGCAAGATGCCCATACGAACAAGACGCCTAAGCAGCGCATTACCTAAAAAACAATAATTTAGACATGTCATCATTTAAGTGATATGTGCATAACACTGGACAATACCTTCAAATTGCCTTCGAAGGTTGCTCTCCTCAAGAGTCAATAATTCTCGTGCATTTTTGCGAATTTGTGCGAGGCTCAACTTGACACGCCAAACTTCACGCTTATTTCTAAGACCATACTGACCAATAAGTTTTAATTCTTGGTCCAAACGTTCCTTCTCATAAGGTCGACGAGGAGTGGAAAAAGTCTTGGAATAAACCTTCGGTACCCGGCTCATGTTAGCACAACACGACAAGCAAAAGCCAAAATTGCGCGATTAGTGAAGTTTAAAACAAACTGTTATTTTTCGATAATCCCGAACACATTCATAAAAGTATGTAATAAAATAATAAAAGTATTTTATTCTTCAAATATTTTTTATTATATGTAATCTAATGAATATTTCTAAATATACCTTTCAAATAAATCTGTTAAATGTCAACTATCAAAAAATTGTTTTCTTACTTGCAAATTTTTCATTTATTTCAGCGCTTATTATTTATTCCTCCTTTTTTATTATATATTTTTTACGCAGATATATTATTTAGCGAGGCATTTATGAAATAGCGAGATGGGTTGCTTTTAGACACATTAAAAATATTTATCGCAATTGGCTTAAATTTTTCAAATGCCTGTAACTTCATGACAAATTTATTTGAAGGTTAAATGGATATATCCTACTAATTAGGTATTAACAAAACTAATACACATTGTACATGTGTGAAACATTCCCTTTCTTAGATGATTACTTTAAATGAATTGACGATTTGGTCCTCTAAAACTTGTAACTAATAAATGTTCTGGAAAGAGAAAATATATGTGAAATTAATTTAAGGTAGAGATAAATCAATGCAGGTTATTTTGTCTTGTTGAGGATCTTAATGTTCGTTTTCGACTGTTATTTCTGACAAGATGAGTATCGTTCAAATGTGAAGGGAGTGAATGAGAGGAAGGGGAAATGGGGTTAAAGAAACGTGTTGTCTGATTTTGTGGCTCTTCACTTTCCATTGGAATTGAATATGAGTTGTTTGAGGAAGGTGACGAATTTAGCGCTGGGTAGTTTCCGTCTCCATCAAAATCACTGAGAAGGTATTCATTACTGTGTTCGAAACGGGAATCCTCACTGTCTAGTTGCATATTATCATAAAACAAATTATTTGTACTCGAATTGCGATTAATATTGGCCTCAAATAAAGTTGAATCGCTTGCGACGCTCATTGAATCATGGTTTATGTCTACGAAAATAAAAGCTTTGATTAGAAATCGAGGTAATACATTATTGTACGATGTTAAAAATTCGAGTCATGACATTTTCCCATCGAAATCCGTTATACTACCTTTTTGGCATAATGATTTAAATATAAGAAAATCAAATTTTTTCACAATAACTTTGCATGCACGACACTTTATTTTGCTCGATTTAATTCGGCTAACTTTTAGTGAACATTCGATCAAAAGAATTAGTTTTAAGATTTCGATTAACACGTTTAGAAACAAATTTATAATTTTCTAAAATGCATCTTGTTTCGATAGTGAGAATTTGGTCGTTTTATATTGTGATTTACTCAGATTATATTTTTAACTTGTCCAATTCCATTTGGAATCTGGTTAATATTAATTCCAGGAGGAGTATCATATCAGAGGAATAAAGTGCAACTAAATCTAAGTAATCAAAATAGTTCGACTTTTTATGTTACCTGGTTCGTTTTTCAATTTGTTTTCTACGATAATGATTAGTTAAAGGGTAAATTAAATGATCAAATATAATGCAAACCAATACTATTATTGGGCACATATCAATGAGGAAAATTCCGATTTAGAAAGCATTAATAATCATTAGAATTTTGTATTCAGCTTACTATTATTGGATTCAGGTAGTGATGGGTTTGATATGATGGCAACTGTATCTGTGCTATGGACCGGATTTACTTCATCAGCGGTTGTCCAAGCTTGATATCTACTCGTCTGTGGATCCACATACTTTGATACTAAGTTCCGGTTCTTTAGTGTACAAGCACAAGTGGCACTTGCGGGGAAAGTCAATGGACGAACCTCGATACATTCTCTGGTATTGGTATCAAACCTTTCTACGATATTAAGAATACCCGCTTCGGGTTCATCAGACCAGCCACCAATAATGTAAATGTCATCACCAAGCACCGCAGAAGATAAGTTGCTCTTTCTTTTATTCATTTGTCCAACAATCTCCCACTTGCCCGACATTGGATCGTAGCGTTCAATACTTCTGAGGCGTGCACTTCCATCGTTACCACCAATAGCATAAAGATAGCCGCCATGGGAAGCCAATGATATTCCACCTCGTGGAGAATGCATACGGCTGATGAGAGTCCACTGATTAGCTTCAGAATCATAGTACTCCGCAGAGTCATGATAACGGCGCCCTTCGAATCCCCCTGCAACGTAAACTCTGCTATTAAGTTCAGCAGCTGCTGCATCACTTCGAACACGATTCATTGAGGCTATCGGTTGCCAAAGATTCTCATCCAGATTGTAGCGTTCAGCGGTGTCTAATCTACCTTGATTTTCTCCATTATGACCACCGAGGGCATATATGTAGTTTGAAGCGTATGCTACGCTTACATAATACCGTTTTTCGTACATGCAACTTATCTCATACCTTAAATAGACAAAAATTAAATTATTAGATAAAACGATATAATTCACAGAATTCTTTTAGTTGCTAACTTGCCATCCGGAGTCGACTTCGAAATCATAGCAAAGAGTGGATTTCAGTGCATTTGAACCGTCAAAACCTCCCACTAGGTAAACACGGTTTCTCACTTGAACACAACCCGCATATACTCTTCTGGGAATTTCTCCTATCAGACAGGAAATATCATTAGAAGTGGTGAATTTTTCTTCACATTGAAAAAGTCCTTCTGGAAGTTTTGGAGAATCCGGGCCGTCAGAACGGAGGTTGGCTAACCACTCGTAGTGAGGACATTGAGTTTGACAACCGAGATCTGTCCAAAGAGTCCACGAATTACTGCAAGGACTAAAAATTTGAGCTGCTGCCCTAGGTCCTTCGCCATCGCACCATCCTCCGAAAACACAAAGGACCTTGAAAATGTTGATAAAATTATTCAGAACAAATATTGTAATTGGTTTGCACTAAAGGCTTAGTGTTCATAGCATTTTCGCTGGGTCCATATATATTTAATATTAACAGAAATATGAAAATTGAGAGTAAAATGAATCAAATAATATTGTTATAGGTTCGAACCAAGAAGTTTGGGATTTTTATTAACAATTTGTTAAAGCAGCAATGACAAAATGCGAAATAAATGAATTTAACCATCGTGATTCGTAAAATTATTTCAAATGAACTCAACTGAAATCGAAGTTTCTGATACTCGAATTATCTTAAGATCATATAAATGGTTAATAGTGCTAGTCCAATACTAATATTGAATCACCTTAAATATCTTGCATTTTCAGTATCACTTCGAAAATTTCCTTAATTATTAATTTTCGTTTATTTTTTATAGTTTGTCTTCATTGTTGACTCGGTATGCAAGACAGTTTTATTTAAAAATGAATAGTATGCTTGATTTAACCATCGAATACACTACTTAACAGATTAAATTGATTATTGCAGAAATTAGTTAAGCCACGAATTGTGTTACGCACAATAGAATATAATAATGTATTTACAAAAGAAGTTGATTTATGCCATACAGTTTCAAGTTCAATAAATATCTTAGCTTAAGCCTACCTCGTGTGGGGTTCTGGGTTTAGTCAATTTAAGCTTCTGATAAACGTCAAGACGATCCATTAAAGAATGGATGCTATTTGGCCAATTTTGAACAATCTGAGCGAATTCTGGTATCAGCATCAGGTGTTCATGACTCTTAACTTGTTCAAGATCGCTATTTCTCATCATTCCCATTCGCACATTTGAGAGGAGTTTCAGAGCATGTTCGGCGCGTAATTTAAGATCGCTTGCCACCCATCTTACTATAGCTTTGTAGACAGACACTTCACTTTTACAATTAAGAGCATCGTTCTTCAATATGCTTTCTATATCTTCAGACTCCATTTGAAGAAATTCATCCGATTTCCAAACGGTTTCGAAGTTCTCCAAGATCTTCTGATATGCAGTCTCGCCGATTTCTGCCCAGAAAAGTTTACGTCCATTCATCCAGAGATTAATTGCTGCCGAAGGATCATTGGCAAGTTCATTAATGTAGCTAGCACATTCTTCCTTTAATTTCGGCACCAACAAATAGTCAGCAGCAATAAAAACATCATATATATTCTCAGGGGTAATTTTGGTACTACCACGTCTGATATATTCCACAACAGAATAAAAACCAGCATTCAAAAATTCGGGTAATCGAATAATGCCTCTGCCTCTATGATACCGAAGTAATCTTTCAAAGTAGGAGCTTTGTTCAGCTAGTTCCACGGTTACAATACTACAGATATCACCAGACTCCATAAACTCGACGGCTCTATCACAGAGAAAATCGGTTTCACTATCCTGGGGAAAATAAGTCTTCTCTTGCTTATTGTTATTAAAAGGGACACTTGCGTTTCGACGTCGTGTTCCATTCTGCTCTATCGCATAGGACTTTCGTGTCTCCCGTTGCCTTACATCGCTTGTTGATCGACGCATTTTCACTATGAAGATTTAGGTCTGGAATAATTATTTTTATTTTAGTCAGTTTATGGAAATAAATGAGTGAGATTTTGTGAGAATATAAAGACGATTTCTTAAGCTACTGTCAAAGTCAATGATCACGCGTTTTCATCGATCCAACAATGGCGTTTATTTTAAATAAGCATGTATATGTGAAAGTAATCTAGATATAAAACTTTTCGACTCACATTTCCAAAGATTCATAATTTCTTCTGGTAAAATAATGAGAGCCTAGCAGTTTTGTTATATTTCCCTTGCTATATTTATCGTGATTAGAATAAGCAATGTTAGTAGTAGATTAAATTAATTTAAAATTAGGCTTATTATCCGCAATCGATAAATAATTCGCTCGAATTGGAAATATTTGCCAGGAAATTACTTAACATTAGACATAAAACTAAAATAGGATATGTACTTCTGTACTTTTCTTAATATTGATTAAATCTGTTTACTCGTGCTTGCATCTAAATCCTATTATGTCAAAACCATTTAAATCACAAATTACTCAAGTAAACAGGTAATTTATTAAGCATAAATGTTTATGGCTGAATCAAATAAATTTCATTTTTTTGAAGACCGCTGTCTTCTGTATTCATCCTTAATTGCGTCCATTATTCTTTGTGAAGTCCAATCAGGATGTCTTGTTCTGAGACATTTGTACGATTGGCAAACAAATGTTAAATAATCAGAGCACTTTGAATTAGGGCAACTTCCTTTATAGTTGCTCATTAAACCGTGAGCTTTATTCACGTAGGTGGCCTTTTGTTTAGGATCTAGCTTTCTCCACTTGTCTGCAACTTTTCGTGAAAATGTTGCCATGTCACCACTCCATAAAGAAGCATTGTCTTGCACAAAGAGAACATAAGCATTTGGAGGTCGCTTTGGTTTGTCGCTGGTGAGAGATGATCGTTTACCTACCCGTTTGGGAGTTCCAGCATTGCACAGAGTGGGTTTAAGGGACCTGTTTTCCATTTTTGCCGGGCTTGACTTAGCGCAACCCATGATTTGATTGTTATTGATTCTATAGGTGCGATATAATTCGTGAATGTCGCAAGCATGTGATTCGAGCCAAAACGAGGTTCATAAAAGACGACATCTGTTCTACAAGATTAGATCACTTTGTCTAACTCTATTGGCAAGGACTATAGAAATATCACAATAATTTATTGTTCTACTGAAATTCAACCATGCCTGATGGCGGAAAAATGATATTTATATTGAGTATGCCCGCTTAACTGTTGTTGCATTCACTTAATTCACCTGAGATATTTGGCTGCTAACCAAAAGTTTGAGATGGGTAAAATTTACCTTAGAGCATATTAAATAACTGTCCATTACATCTAAATGGATACATCAAATGACGAAAGTTAGACATGCATTAGGAGGTAATCAAGCTACATTAAGACCAGTCACTGATTTCGTTTCGAATGAGATGGTTGAAAGTAGGTAACTTTTACTAGTTATAGTTTAATGTCAATTTGATACGATAAATTGATATTATTTTGCTTCGGAATTATATTCCATTAAGAATAAGAAAGATTTGAACAACTACTCCATCAATTATAAGACTAATGGCGAATTAAGGTGCTCACAATGGTAGACAGGTTTAAATGACTTGAATACCATTCAAATGTGCAAACTTTGTGCTAGAGAATTCTGGAATTTTCCTGTAACCAAGGTTCTAATATTCTGGTGAATTCGAATATAGATCGGAGAACATAATGACACTGCTTCGATTTACGAGTAATATAAACGTACCCTTAATCTTAATAAATTAAGCGAAATGAGAAAGAAAAACAATGGATCAAATTAAATAGTATCTGATGTGATGTCATTAGAACTTGACTATCTTTGAAATAATTAATCATCATTCATAAATCTTAAATTAGCAATTTATTGTTAATTGTTTAGATCTTGCTTTCCAGTTAGTATGTTCTAATTAACATGGTCGATGCATTTCACAAGTTTGATTACATTGTAGAAGTTTGTTTGATCTCGTGTTATTTTTACTTTCAGGGTATCTTCCAAAAGATGTGTAATTTTGATGAAGGACAAGATCAAAATATTTAAAATAAAGGCAGAAATTTTAATAATTTGTCTTCAAAAGGCTCAAGAAGTAAGTAAAATAACCCCCTGTGTCATTTAAAAGCAATTACTTCCTGTATATGATTGATAAAGCGCTATTTCAGAAATGAAAAATATGAAAACTCCTGTGCCACTTTCAGGCACTCTGACTGGTCAAAACTTAGCTTACAGAATTCGTATGAAAGATATCAGATTGGAACGTAGGAATACCAAATAAGTCTTGTATTATGACCCAACTCACCTCCAAATTAATCACAAATTTCAGCCTTTAATTAATAGTACTTAATTTCCTTAATGAAAGTGTGAGATACACAATACGAGCATGGCTGTTTATTGCGACGAAAGCAAAATTAAATGCCACTTAGTAGTTCCGTTTATCTTTTCCCTTTTTAAGAAAAGCACAAGCTACTACGCTGATTGATAAAATTACAATGATCGAGGAAAGGTGAACGCTGTACACCAGCCTGCAAAGAGGATAAGGTCTAAAAGGTCAACAACTAGGCGATAAGTTGAAGTAGGGGTAAATACCAGGATTCTCTCTACTTCCGTGTCATCCTTCATAGTCCATGGTACGATTTCATCCGTTTTTGTAACCCAACAGTAAATGACCCGAAAAATTATTTTTCTGGTCTTCATTCTGAAAATAAAACACTGCTTGTAAAAAGAGTAGCAACAAATCCTTTTCTCGATACTCCACCAGTCTTACTGTAGATTTTTCTCCAAAATTATGCAAATCAACGACCCGTTAATTTAGATATTTTTAATATTTATGCAAATTTCACGAATAATTACCAATAAATTATAAAACTTTTGGAATAAAATTGGTTTTTTTATCCTGCACATTTTTGTTCAGAGATAGATTTATTGACATAAATTCTTAACGTATCTCTAGCCGTTGAGCAGCATTGCTCTGTAAGAAACCTTTATTTCAAAAAAGCGATTTTCCGGTTTCGAAAGTGAAAGGGCTATATAAGAACTAGAGGTAAATAAAAATAATAATTCGAAGCTGTTTGCTAAAATAATAAGCCTTGGCTATACTCACTATCTATTACACAACTATAGAGAAACGCATTTATTTGGTATGACGTCTGGCGTTGACCGTTGATTGTTCGAGAGGCCTCCAGTTTCGTCATGGTACAGTTGTGTTCCCCATAACTTTGGACGCTTTCATCGGATTAGGGAGAAAATTGGCGACTTTTTTGGGAAACACCTGGTAATGATGCCACGTATGCCACTTCGACAGGAGCCAATAAGTTTATCTGCTTATTTAAACAAATTTCAAATAGTAAATATAGGGGACATGGCGGAAATTACGATTTTATTGTCAATTCACTACTAGAAGGCATACTAGTGTTCCTCACCCTCCCCCATGCATGAAGAGAGAAAAAAAGATAAATTAAAAGTGGACAGTCAACTATTTAGTTAGTTGCTAACTCAATTTTGAATCTATTTTTACAGTTGGAATATGGTTGTAATTGGCTCGAGAAAATTACAACTCTTTAGTTAGAAAACGTCATGTTACTGTGACGTAATAAGATTGGTCTGTTGACCACGTTCTGCTTTGATTATGAATCAGAATTGGCATGGAAACGGTATTGCACATACCACCCACTACAAAGCCTTACTTTGCATTCATGTCAGAGTAATAGTTTAATGCAAAGTTACTGGGAGTAAATTAGGAATGTGCCATTAACTATTAAGGGGGTTAGTTACCATCATATTAACTGATTGTTGGTTGGTTTTCTTTTCCTTGACGAACTTAGCGTCTCCTTTATAAAACTTTTAGTGAACATTGGTTGTATGCATTTCGGAAACATTCAATGACATTCATTCAAGGAAATGTTTAGTTGCACAATAGGGAACTTTTCTTGAAGACGGCGTGTATTATTGAAAGGCATTTTTATTAAATAATTTAATCAAGTATCTCACTATGGCACACTCGATCGATTTTACCCACATTAATGCTCATTTGTTGTGGTTTATTCTTTTTAGCTCTTAGACTCCTTCTCACTTTCCAGCACCGGGTGTGCGATAGACTTACCTTCACGTGGTGCACCCTGGGCAATGTATATTCATACGGCAAAAAAAGTCTATTAACTGGCAGTCGACTTCTCACTTCAAACTACCATGACCCCACTGTATGTCATATTCAATCACTTTCACAGTACTCATCCCACCTTTTTTCCACCTTATCTACCTTCGTCTTTGATACACTCTTCTGTCCCCCCCCCTCTTGAATTTTTTACACTTTGATGTTCCTTGCCCTCTGTGAAGACTGAAGTCAACTAAAGGGCTAATGATAACTATCAAAACGCCTGCCATTTGATATAATAATAATAACTTTCCAGCGCTGTAGTATAAACGTTTATATACTCTCTGAACTAATGACAATTTTGTCTACCCACTTCGTTCTGGTAAACGAAAGTTTTTCTTCAACGCGATGAGAAAAATGTTTCTCTAGTTATGCAACTCTAAGGTCATCCCTGCCAACAAAGAAAGCACAGAAGAAGCCAATAACCTGTAATGAAAGGGTCTTCAGATTACAAGAGCCAATATAAAATGGAGTGGACTAATCAAGATAGTGTCCCTCCCAACTGCATGGAAAATTTAGTGGGATTAAAATGACCGAACGCATTAATCTTGTAGCAATTAAAGTGCAAAGTCGATTTCTCACGCGTACGCGTTAGTTGACAGACGAGGATATAAAATTACTGTAACCTAGGTGGCGAATTGCACACTCCTATATGAAGAAGTTAGCAAACTGAAATATCGCAAAATTGGTTCCAGCATTAGAGATAGTTACATCAGACTAAGTTTCTCTCCCTCCCAAGGAGATACGCTTTTAGTTTAAACGATGATGAACTATGTATTTTTTTCCCGTTGTTGGAGTAGTAACCACTAAGCGTCGGGTACTCATTACGGTTTTAAAATTATTTCACATAAGCAAACCATCACCGGTCATATAAAAAATGGGATATTCGTGGGTATAAGCTTAAAACTGTCAATGTGGAATATATTTTGAAGCCCCGCTGTGGTACTACTTCGATGCTACATTTGCCCAGACACAGTGGACAAAAAGGATTTTCAGAGATCAAACAATAGACATTTGGTTGAGTAAGTGGTTTTCAAGCTTTCAATAAACGAGTGTCTTGTAAACTAATACTGTGAAAGTTGGCTCGAAGAACCCATTGCCAATGGGCCGAATTGCTTTCACAGAATTTCAAGGCTTCCTGTCAGGGACATTGAATTGGCCGAGCTCGTTTTCTGTCAGGTTTGGTCCTGGAAATAGACCAATTGTCAACTTCGACGATAGAAAAACAATGGCCACTTCAAAGTTATGATCAAGAAAATTAAAAATCTCGAATATCCCTAAATCATTACGACAGAGGCGCCAATCGCAAGCCAGGGTAATTAGAAACGCATAGCTTCAATATCGAAATTTCTAATTCTCGATATTTTCTCCCTTCAAATTGAGTTAAATTGAAAGGGCTACAACTGCTGTCAAGACCATATCTTCAATACGCATTTTTTAATTGAACGAAGTAATCCGAGCACATCTAGTGATTTCATCTTAGAATAACCTAGGTAGAAAATAATGAGAAGGGAATGAGGGTTCCTGATCGGTGAACATCCAGAATGGCATTGCTGTCCAAAGTGAAATTTGAAAACCGCTCTTTCAATAGGCTTGGAATGATAAACAAGAAATTCGTTCAGGTAGTTTAGGCGCATTATATGACAATGCTGAGCCATTAGTGGTAAAATCATCACTGTCATTAGCCAACTCATGCCTATTCGGGTATAATCTATTTTATACAAAACCTTCATGGCCTGATGACTGTTCATGCAGCAAGTCAATGTCAATAACTACATCAATCCACTTGTAAATTTCACTTACAACATGCACAAATACCTCCTTTATTGTTATCATGAATGGCCAATGGCGCTAATAGGTTTAGATGCTTCGCCTACTTCGTCATCTTGCTTAAGATCAATATTTCCCGACTAGACGCCTGCTTTCCGATTCTCTAGAGATGCTAAACATATATGCCCAAGGCGTAACCTTAGTTATCCTCTCAGAAGTTTATGTAGCTGCCCAAAAGTACAATTAGTCTTTTTCAGAGTCGTCAAGTGTAAGTCGCCCCAAAAATATCTAGGGTACATCAGAAGTAGCAAGAACACAGTAGATATTGTATGCGGAGTTTTTACAGCACAAATACTTAGTAATTATGTACAAATACTACTCTTCAGGAGGTCTCAGCACACGCATCCGTGTGTACCCTCGATTGTCGACCGGTGACATGTGCGTAATTTCAGAATGGTCTGGCGTTCGGGCGGTCCTTGTGGTCAGTCATGGTAGCGCTGTATACAGCACAGTCCATTCTATACTAAACTAACCAAAAATGTTTAATTATAGCCTTCAATTGAGTTAACCTGAACCGCGATAGCTTTCTTTAACACCTTGTAGCACTAAAGTGAAGAAGCGCCACCATCAGCCTTTTGAAGTTAATTACTTTCGGTTGCACGCTTTCCAATGCGATCTTCGGAAAGTCAAATAAGTTTACGAAATCCGGGATAACGGAACCTCAAAGAAAAGCATATCCATACTCTTGAAAGCTCAATTGCCTTCAAAGCTCGACTCCTTCCGAAACCTTGAAGACCATGAGGACAAAGCATAGTCGATCGTATCTCGACAGTAGCTTAAAAAACCGTCAAGACGGTAATCTTCAAACTCCAACTTTCGTGCCCTCAATAAAAGTCAATTTGAAAGCAGTAAATCACTCAACAAAGCTTATATATATGAGGTTAGTTTAGGTAAGATGAAGTTATGAAATTACTCTTAATAGTTTGGGGAGCATTTTCAGAAATAATTTAATGACTTAAACATGCTGACATCAGAAGACAGCTGCTCATAAGTAATTAAACGACAAGCCAAATGCAATTAGATCAGCCTCACCGATAAGAATGGAGCTAAATAAATGGCACATAAGTAGAAGAGATAGTAACGCAGTTGACCAATGTAAATTTCTCTTCTGAAACAACCTGCCTACAAAATCATGGGTTATATACTTAACAGGTTCACATCTTGTGAACATTGTAACCAAACACAAAATGTCTAACAGAATGTGAGTTTCTCCTCAGAGGTCTCAAGACACTATATCTATGCCCAAAAAGAGCGATAAAAACGCTTATCCTCAAATGACGATAATAGGGTTCCGTAATTAATAAGAATAAATTGTGCGTTTGTGCGGGTCACGTGTTTGATAATCAACTGTGCAAACCTAATAGGTAGGATGGGAAACCGCACTGGCTAAGTTTGATTAAAAAAGGGGTGGCGAGAATCGAGTATCTCATTACAATAGGGTTTTATGATGATACTCCTTTAACCAAGGTTAGTGTTGGAAAAGACTTCCAAATAGCGCCAGGAGTTACATGTTATAACAATATGTAATTATATTCTACCTATCATATTTAACTGGGTAAGTCGATATAAATTCCCGAAACATTAAATTAGCGAATGCATCTCTATTTAATATTTAGAAATTTATAACCATCGCGCCACTTTTAAAGCAAAGGCTACTTAAGTAGTATATACCCGAATGGCTGCCGCCCCGAGATGGCCACAACTTTATTATGTAAAGAAGTTGAATATTAACATTCCAGTGATCTTGAGACATATGGAATAACCCACTAGTAATTTTCATAGGAAGTGCCGCCAAAATTTCATAAAAAGGTAACACCAATTAGCTTTGATGATTGGTCATTCACTAAATCAATTTCTATCAAATTGCTCGGGAGGTCTTAAAATACCGGAAAACTCATTCCCATACAAAAAAATTTTGACGAACCAAAGAGTTCCAATCCTACTGTTGTTCATATAATACAGCTGACAATTAAGTGGTCAACAAAACACGAAAAATAAACGAATCAAATTTTATTTATCAAATGGATATATTAATCAAAATTTGTGTTATCCATGCTCCTAGAACCTGGTCACACGATAAAATCTGCATGAGTACTATCTTATTGTTTCCATTGTCAGGCTAGTTTACCGAAATAATTGTAATTCACACAATATCATAAGATACGATCTGGCAACAGCCTATAAACCCCGGAACATTTAGGTAGCTTCCAATATGACATATTTCATCACCGGCTTCCTTCGTAGACAAGGCATAACTGAGTACTGCTAGAGAAGTAATTAAATTATTTGCTCAGGGCAAGTTTAGAGATGACTCATCTGACGACCCGACATGTGATTGGCACAACTTGCCTGCTATTTTAAACACAACCGACGACTACAGCATATGTAACCTGTACAAGGGTTTGGTAGCAATAAATACAACAGGTTTGTAAAGAACAATTTGACAATGCCGCAACACTACCAAATAAATCGTTCACTGCCAGAAAAGAGTTTCCTATAATCGGCCCGAAATCAAAACTTCTTGAAGTACAAAATGGAAAGAAAAATAGAGATATTGAAAAATACTACACGAGTATATACTTTTAACTCTAAGCGCCACAACCCAAGAGCATCAATATGAGTAAGTTAGGCATAAAAGTCCATAAGAGTCTACAATTATATGGATCCAAATATCATCCTCGATACGACCAGTAAATAAGTGGAAATTAAAGAGACTAAAGTTCATCATTCGAGACCCGTGGGATAACCCAAAATCGGGATTGATTATACAGGGACGAATTAGTAATATTATGAAACAAGGCTAACTGCCCAGGGGTCAACTTGCAACCTCTTCGGGAGCACGGATTTGGGGTCGATAGGGGCATACCGAGTGTACTGGACCAACCAGGCTTGTTAAATGAGACCAAAAAAGGGGGACTGAACATGATTCTCTCCCCATCACTACAACCAAGACTATATTATCATTTCTTTACGAAAAGAATGCTGAGGAACACCTTACAAACTGGCTTGCAATTTATCATATTAGGGACACTCTAAACAGCATGAAAAAATGACCACGAAAATATGGTAAAAGAACGATGTGAGCAATGGATAAATCACACCTGATCCTCATAACAAAGCAGAAAGCACTACTTAAAGTACTGCAAAAAGCTCTTGAGTGAGAAAAGCGCCAACATAGCGACGCCAAAAGTGAATAAATCACATCAATTATATGCGCAAAGCATTTCAAGAAATGATTTTACCTAATCATGTTCTCACACCCAGGAACGTGGAAGAAAAATGATAACACGAACGATAAGCAAAAAACTAAATCAGAGTAAAACGGGACTTACTTCACCATTCATCGACACAGACAGAGAAAGAACGACAAGTTAGTAATAGGAGCAATTCACTGTCATTATGAAATAGGGGCAGACAAAGATAGGTAATTTAGAAGACAAAGGAAATGAAGATAGAGACAAAGGGAAAAGAAAATAAAATATTCATATAAGGCTTATGAGACTGATGGAGACATGGACTTGACAATACGAGAAAGAATGGAAGGAGACAATGAACAACATTAGAGATATGTGATTATGTTTCACAGGGGGAGGGAGGAACATCTGATGTTTGAACAAATAGCGGTACAGTAGAAGAAAGTCGGAAAGACAAATTCATGTGTAATTGCAACGCGGTAGTAGTATTCAGAAATAGATGGGAATGTTAAAAGTAGCAGCGAGAAAGTACATATGCAATCCAAAAGAAAAAAGTTTAAATCGTTAACAGCAACCACTTGATGAACCTGAGGCTGCTCCCGACCCACTTGCTGTACTTCCAGCGGGATAGTTATGTGGACCGATTTTAATTCCATTAGCCTAAAAAATGTTAAATTAAACACCACATCAATGTCACACCTTACCTCGTTATTCAAATCAAGCACACCCTCTTGTATCTTCTCATTAATCGATTTGGCAGTCTCGATAAAAGCTTCCTCGACATTTGCGGCCGTTTTTGCAGAGGTTTCAAGGAAAATAAGACCATGTTCTCTGGCAAAAGCCTCACCTTCCTCTCGCCTAACATCCCGACGACTTTCAAGATCGGACTTATTCCCGATCAACATTATAACCATGTTAGAACTGGAATGCTGCTTAGCATCCTCAAGCCAGGAGGTCAAATGCAAGAAGGTGTCACGGCTAATAAAAAATTACAAATTAGAATTCCCACAGCGTACCGAGTTATATCATATACAAGAAGGGCACCAGCGGCACCACGATAATAGGACCGAGTAATAGATCTGAAAGTTTCTTGTCCGGCCTAAAGGTTAAATAAAAACGAATAAATTATCTACAGTATCCCATATCTGTAATTTAATTTGTTTTCCATCGAGAGTAATCATGCGAGCACCAAATTCAACACCAATTGTAAGATCATGAACCGGTTGGAATCGTTTATCAGTGAATTGAAGAAGAAGACAAGATTTACCGACACCTAGGTTTGAAAATGACAGAATATACCAAACAAACCAGTGTCGCCGATAATGATATACTTAAACATATACGAGTACGACATTTTCTACAGTTTTTGTGAAGGGCGCTTCCAAACATATATAAGTATAAACGAAATATTGCCCGGTCAAAAATTTATAATTTTTATGAATATTATATATTAACTTATTTTTAAAATAAATTTTGTTATGCACAAACATATACTTGACGTGTACATTAACTTAAAGCGTTCACTTCAAAATATGTCGCGTTTCTGGTCGTTACTTCTGCTCTATCTTTGTCAGTTTCCCTGTCTTTAAAATGTTTGCCGTCTTTTTCGTCATTTAAAGCTTTGTTTACTGTGTATTTACACAAAGTAGCTTATTATCTAACGTTTGATTGATACTTCTCAATTGTGTTATCTTCCACGTTGTACATTTTCTTACCTTTTAAGTCAATATCCGTTATAGGTGCTCAGGTCAGTTGTCAGGATGTTGAGATCGGTGATGATGAACCAATTTTGCCTCCCAAAACTCAATCTGAAAATGAACCTACTGCAAGTTTTGCTTGCTATCGTTTCACCCTGTTATTATCAAATTTTGCTTAATTCTATTACTTATTTTATAGGTAGAGGAGGTTGATTTTTACAAGGGATCGGCAGATATCAGTGCCTTACTGTCTTTCGTTGTTCCACCACTTGGCCAACCTGAATCCACTAATGCAATCTCGCTTGTTGCTGGAAAACCAGCCACGTTTATTGTCTCTTTGGAAAACAATCCAAAAAGCTCAAATTCCTACTCTCTGTACATTCTAGAGGCTTCTTTGCACTATCCTCGTTACTTCGGATATCACATTCAAAACTTCACTGTTCAGCGTCTTCAGAACACTCTAGAACCCAAACAGCAGGTTTGTTTCAACATATCGCGGTTACAATAACATGCTTTATTTTTTTACTAATTTGAATTTGCTTTTAGGCTAGCCTTCTCTATACCTTTGTTCCAGCTGTACAATTGGCTGCTCAACAGTTTGATCTCGCTGTCATTTTGACCTATCAAGATCAAAATGGAAAGCCCTATTTTCATTCACTTTTTAATCAGACCATCTCAGTAAGATCTCTTCTTGCCTTTTGAGGATTGCCCATTATAACTGATTGATTACTTGTTGCCTATTTTAGTTCCTCGAAGATACTGATGGCGCAGATATTGAGCTGCTTTTCTTGGGTATAATTATCTGCGGTGTCATTGTTCTGGTCCTCGTTTTCTTGTGGCACTGGATTTCAAGCAAGACCAGTCGCAAGTCACATCGGTCTACAACTTACAGTGCTGTTAATGATGTGAAAGAAAATGGATACACCAGCAAGAAATCTACCAACCAGGCCATCTCAGGTGGGCTTTATCTCACTTCGGTCATATCTTTTTATATGCGTAATTCTCATGAACTTTTTCTTTCACAGAGAATTCTAATGGGAAAGTGAAGCAACACAGAAAGTAAACTTCATGTTCTATATTTCTCTTGAAACCTTTTTGTCTCCACTTCTGTACACTTTTATCCTTACACTTTCTTCTGCCAATCTCAACTTTCTAACCCGTAATTTTCTTTTTTAAATTTGTCCCTTGTCCTTTGCTTATTGGATGTTCTTTCAGGATTGGCCTGCGCGTCTTGCCTGATGCATTGTGTAGGTGATAAAATGCATTTTGGTACTAATCTTTTTTGTTTTTGTTACTTCAATTCATCTATGGGTTTTGAAGTGGTAGCATCAGAGTAGATTAAAATGAAATTAATCACTGGACTCGAGGCCACGGATGATATTTGATTGACTAAATCAACTCAGTTAACAAGTAGCTAACCAGTGCTTATATATGGTCTGGTTGGTTGACATGATTATTGTAAATTGGCTGAGAACGCTCTACTCAATACTTTACCAATAACTACTCACTATTTTGTCAGATTGTTAATTCAATTTATGTTTAGTAAAATAGTGACGTCGTGCTCTTGCTGCCGTTTGGGTCATTAACTTTTAAATACCCGTGTTAGTTCTCTATTCCCTGGAACAATCTCAAAATCATGCCGATCTAGCCATACGACTAATGATTGATGGGTTCTTTTATCTGAGCTAAACAGATCTGGTTTAAAAGGGAAAATTCATACGAGGCCTTCATATTTTAAAAACCTTAAGAACGAAATCAATTAGACACCCTATTACTTAAGAGAATGAGGGTATAGCTGCATCATATTTGGAGCATAATTAAGCATGCCAATGAAATTCTGACATGTGTGAATATGCGCGGATAGAAACCCACGCGAATTACAGTCATTCAGGACTACTTAAAAACTGCTATTTGCTAATTTGCTAACAGGAGACTTCACGTCAAAGTAAGAGCTTTATGTCAATTAAAAGAATTTCGACGCCACCTTGAGCCAGTCTATTAATGAGAAGATAAGGCATGGTCAATCTATTCAGCTACTAAAGTATAACCCCCCNCCCCCCCCCCCCCCCCCCCCCCCCAAGCATTTAAGAAGTGTGCTCACAACCTTGTTGGGTCAAAGTGAAGCAACGTCACCAAGCAGGGTAGACCAAATGTGAAGACTTACTTATTCCTGTCCTTGTTCCCTAACACTTATAGTCCCAACGCCCTTTATGTTTACGGACTGTCTTTATGTATTGTGGCATAATATGAATTTATTTAGGTCAAGATTCGTACAGAAGATTGTTAAATAATTTTCAGTAATTGGTTCAAGATCGGCCCTCTACCTGGCAAATGACAGTCTTTGCCTGGATCGATAAGATGTCAGGAGCACCGTGTGCCTACGTATTGGTCAAAATAATGGGTGACTGGACGAACATCAGTGGAAGTTGCTCATCCCCAGACAAAGCAAGTGCTCCATGACTTTGCTCTATGTCTGTCGGTGTCCTACGACATTGACATGCAATTATTAAAAGAACTGCTATCCCAAGTCAATACTATTCATTGCGTGGGCCTATATAGAATGAGCATTACGAATCATAAGAACCGGAAAGATGGTAGAAGTTGGTCTACTGTCAACAGTTTGACATAAGATAGGAAGATAAAAAGCTTGGCATATTGTCTCTATGACAGCATTTTTTCACTGACGTGGTCCTAGGGGTATGAAAAGTAGCGAAGACTACCCAAGCGAAGTTCATTAGTGCTGTCACACATGCGCTGAATCATACATGCCTGCTTTTCCACTGCTCCCATTACTCGCAGCTTAAGCGTCCAACTCTACCTAGGCAAATGCCTTCTGATTCAGGCCACTTCAAAATCACCCAGCGAGTTAACATGTAATGCTTCCTTCCGACTGTTACTTGAGTCCACTTCTTCAGACTTAATCCTCCTGCATCTCTTGGCTATTTATTAATGTAAAGTAAATAGGGTGTCAGATGATTAACTATGGTTCACATTTTATTCGTCCCAGTATGCTCTGGGTGAAACCGAGATTCCAGGCGTCAGACCACATGATAAATTAACTTCAAGAAAAGGTGGCTTGAATATTGACTGACTCCCTCCCCACCACCTCCTCCATCACCAAGTGCACTTCGTTAGTCTATCCAATCTGCTTTAACGATAAAGTACAATACAATATGGGGTGTGCGATAGACTTACCTCCACGCGGTGCACCCCGGGTAACGTATACTCATACAGCGGAAGTCTATTAATAGGCAGTTGACTTCTGACTTCAAACTACCATCACCTCAGTGTATGTCATATTCTACCACTTCCACAGTACTCATCCTGCATTTTCTCTGCCTTTATGTCTGTCTATCTCTTATACATCTGTGAATCACTCTTCTGTTCCCCACCCCTCGACTTTGTTACTTTGATATTCCTTCCCCCTGTGAAGCCCGAAGTCAGCTAAAGGGCCATTGGTAACTACCAAAATGGCTGCCATCTAAAATAAATAATTAAGCGCAGACGCGCTCATTCTGGGATCTACTGGGGCCTTTTTTCGTAATTTCCCATTCAAATTCGCATATCCAGGAAAACTGAAATAAACATCATCGAGTTAAATTAGCACAATTTTCCAAAGCAAGTCCGTAGATGAATTAATGTTAATTTGTAAATTCATGGGCACATACAACCCACAAGATATATACATGATCAGAAATTTATGAAAACAGAGCCTCTTCCTCAGGAGACAATATGGAACTTCGCATTGGAACATCCTCATCAGCCTCGACCCTCTTCGCCGACTTAAGAATACCTTGAATTGGCTTATTTTGATGCTGAGGAGGTACCAATGCAACTGATTCCTCAGCATTTGCGAATTCAGCTGTAACTTGAGCACGGAAGGTCATTCTAGGGAAGACCCTCTTGTATAGAGGCATCAAAACCACATCCGATGCAATAAGTTGACGATCAAATTGACACTTCATCAGACCGTGAGTACCAACCGACTGTTTGATATGACCAACAGCGCCCGATTTTGTAAACATTTGGATTGGCTATTAGAAAGGAAGTTATCGACGTCAACTAGTCTTATAAATTAATTAGATAGCAGGAACTGAAACGAGGTGACTCACTTTAAAGTATTCAACGTCTTCAGGAGTGTGAAACATGTAACGGATAACAGCCGAACGTTTATTGATCTTATAGGGATGTCCTGAGAGAAGAATACGCTTGACGATTGCCCTTGTGGGATCAACGGAGTGTACAGAACCAGTAGCAATAAGATTACTCAAGCGCATCTTATTACCACACTACAACAATTGATAACACATTTCGCTACTACGCCTTCAAAAATAATAATAAAAAATTACAATGGTCACGCACCTCCGCTGGCTCAATACGAAATTGAAGAGCGGTTTGTGGAGCGTAGATAACCGGTGCATACATTGTGGCGACAATAGGAGAGTTTGCAAGAGTAAAAAAGCGCTCCATTTTTGAGTTTGAGTTGACCCTCTTGAGGGGTTGAGAGTAGATGGGATTTGCGGTAAAACGACGAATGCCAACCTGAATGAGGTGTAGGATAAATTAGATCAGATATAAGTCAGAATAAAATACATGGAGCTTTAGGTGCTCCTAAAAGTAAACCAGAACTCTAAAGACCAAGTTGAGGGAAGATGTACTAGGTTGCTGATAGGAAGTGGAATTGAATCATTGAATGTGCTGCGCCAAATCCATACAAGCGTATGTGCAATTCGTCCATCGCGCCCTTAATTCTCCCCTAAAATTCTCTCTCAGATTAACACTTGAGAATACAATCTCACCACTGCTATGCAAATTGTGTTTCCAAGCGGATAATCTATCCTATGTGGCCAAAGTTATACACACCTTAGACAACAGATTTTTCGACTTCTTTCTATTGGGTCAGTGTAGCCTAGATTAAACAAGTGTCTTCTAGATTACAAGGAGATGTCATTTCAACGTTAACACAGGCCTGATGTTTATTTGCGAACCCGCCACTTACGTCACATTTTCGTTAAACGCAAATTTGTCAATTATTTTTTCAAAAAAACGAGAACACCATACCTGGAAGAGCATAGGTTCCTTGGCCATAATTGGATCCGGATCAAGCTGACCATTCTTCCCAGTTACCTCTTCCCCTACCTCTTTCATTTCAGCTTCATACTCCTGCCTTTCCGACTGACGTTTGTGCATTGTGAGATGCAATACCGACATACATCTCTCATATGGAAGAAGGGACCATAAAGTGAGAGGTCTGGGATGAGTAGCATCTGTATGGCATTCCAAAATAGATGTTCCAAGGGCCTGTGGAATAGGACCCAAGGCCAGATTAACAACTGAACCGGAGGGAATATGCGTCGGTTCTTCAGGTTTATTCTCCTCACTTGCAAGCTCCCTCAGAACCTTTAAAGTGTATTTGGAGAGTGTTCTACGATTATGGGAGTATTTTCCAAACCTAATCAACCGAAAGTAATGAATTATAACTGATCGTCATATTATAAGTATGTATGATTTTAAACAATTAATGAACCTGAAGATCTTGCTATACTCAAACGGGAGGGAGGTATCATTTTCCGTGGGCCAGATACATTCACTGAAGCTGGGTATACCACGATACTTAACGAACCTCTCACGAGCAGTAATGTTATGAGGGGTCTCTACTTCATCGGGAAAAAGGAGTTCTGTTCTTGAGGCCTTCAGCTTGTCAATCGCGGATGGAATTTCGGTTACTTCGGATCTATTATTGAAAGTGACACCACCCTTGATCGAAGTGTCTTCATTCTCATTAACGTCAAAGTAAACGGAGTCATCATCACCATCAGACTCTGGTGGAGCAGTAGAATTATTTCCGAACTCTTTTTCGTCATCTTCCTTTTCATCAACAGACATTTCTTCACCTATAGAAAGGAAACAATAAGGAACAAAGATGGACGTTAATCAATCATTACCCAAAAATTTAACTCCAGATATGCGTTTGTTACGACGACTCGTTCATTTTTTGCACATATATAGGACAAAAAAGAGCACAATATCTAGTGAACTATAGGAGAACATGATGAAGGTCCACAATTCCTAGACGCCACAATGACATTTGGAAATCAGTTGCTCGAGTACAAATATGGTGATGGATGCTCAGATCGATGCAAAAGGTCATCGGAATTGTTTAAAAATTGTGGCCTTTTATGCAGGACGGGGGATTTGTTTTCATATGGCTCCCAAATGATAGATATTTGAATTTTAAAACACGGGTTACTTAACGATTGCAAGTACACCCACCTCGACCAAAGTATAAACAACTGAATGAGTTGTGCGGTAAACAAATAAATTTTTTGAGTCTTTTTCCATGTTTTGAAATCCGGAAGAAAGAGGAATATTTCAATTGAACTATAACCCCAACATCTGCTACAAATTCAAGACAGGTGAGCTACACTACCTTGCAAAAATAAGATTTTCCTATTTCAAATGGAGACCACAAAGAGCCATACCAAACACTTAAAAATCCAACTGCGAGAGCATTATTTATCTAATGAAATTCATCGTTAACATACCTTCATCGAATTCGGTGCTTTCTTCATCCTCCAAGTCTTCGTACTCCTCATCACTTCCTCCTAACTGCAGATTATCCCAGGCAGCTGTGAGAGCATCGGCCAAGTGCTCATCAGATTCCGAGGTGGAATTCCAGGTGAAGGTCCGCGGGGTGGGCTGATGTAGTTTGTGGTTGGGTTTGTACTCTCTCCAAGTAGCCCAACGGAGAGGAAAATCTCCCCATCCAGTCACATGGATGTAGGGACAACCACTACGCTTCTGATCCTTGAAGTAGGAAGATAAATCAAAGAGAGGCATATCCCATCCACGAAGTAGACCTTCCACCTTTAGGTACACATCGCCTTCTAGAAATGAAAAAGAATGAATTACACAATAAAACAGATTATATGTTGAGATTGAGGCGCAACCAATAAAGAACGCCGAAAACAATAAGATAATAACTCTTGAAGAATTTAAATATACTGTCTGATATAAAGTAAGGTGCTGAATAACTTGGGCGCTATGGCCGTAGACATTGTAAGAGTACTCATTTTCAGTGAATATTGAATAAAAATTGAAAACAGAAATAACTTTAATTTATTTTTTCCAGCTAACTGCATTCGAGGAAAACAAATTTTGACGTAATAACGAAATCTGAAATCAGAATGCTAAAGCATAAGAAAATCTTACCATTTTCCTCATGTGGTTCAACATGGATCGACTCTACAAGCATTCCACTTCGAAGACGCGAAGCAGCGGTTCCAACCTTGAGGGCGTTCTTAGTTGCTAGGTAGCTATTTGCCGATGATAATGGGGGTTTTTTCTGGGACTGAGAGAGAAAACGGAGGAGACTGTGAGCATCATTAGTAGAATTCAGTGTGCGAACCTTTCCATCTTCGACTGAGAACTTGGACTTATATAAAATAAATAAAGATTGCGGAGAGGCACGACTGAGTAAAAAAAGGATAAACTGAAAAAATACCTGTATCAAAGAAAGAATTTCTTTGCGATCAGAAATATTAGACATGATAACAAAGACGGAGGGTGGGAGACCTTGGGCGTAGAGGGCAGTCATGATCTCAGAGTAGATATCCATATCTATCTTAAGCAAGTCACCAGGAAGGACAAAAATGATCCAATCAGCCATTCTAGCAAGGTCAAGACAGCCGAAAAGATCCCCATATTTTCCATTTACAAAACAAAAGGACTTCTTAAGACTTGGAGAGAAAATGTAGCTGGCTTTGAATGAATTTTTTGGAAGATCGATATCAGGCAAAGGGGTTTTGACTGACTTTGAATCGCCTTTAGAAAGCATAACTTGCGCAAGCGACAAGTCTATACTATTGCTTAAAGGGAGCAACAAGCACATAGTTGGCTTTTCCGTTTGTTTTTGAGCTGTTACTATCTATAGATGGCAACGTAAGTAACTAAAAAGGAACAAACCATTTTATTCTTTAACAGTCTCTGCTGTTTGGCCAAGTGCTTTCTATCTTTCTTCGACATGTTCTTGACTGTAGTTCCAAATTTCTTGGTTGAATCTAAGGAAATAGTTCTCTTCCTCTCCCCTTTGTGCTTTTTATTTGTTTGTTTCAAGCTTCCACTGACATGCCGTTGCATACCCATTGCTGGCGTGACTTACGGGTGGAAATGTTTACACAGGCCAACGAATACAGGCTAAATATATCAGAAGGCGCTCAAGTGATAACTAAAAGAGCACGTGATTGAATACAATTTAACTCAATGTTAGAATTAAATCTTCACTTATTTTTTAAACATATTATTGATCATATATTTAAGTGCTAAAGATTTCTTTTTTATTTGATTCAATAGTTCAGCTGTAAGTACAGTTAACGGAGCGAAAATATTTACTAATCGATTATTTTGACGAATTGCGTTATTTACAGACAAAAAAGTTTCTACAATCATTAATTAATGTTCACTGATATGAATGGTCATTTTTCTCATTAGTTACTTTTATCCCAAAACAAAATACGTGCGAATTATTCCAATTTTTATCAGAATTAAATTATATCATCAACAATTTTAACGCAATTTTAAAGTATTTGTTGAGAACATTTGATATTTTTGCACTGCCAGTTAAGTATCGTGTTGTCTTCTTACCCCATATGATTGATAACGGATTTTTTGTTCATTTTTCATCAGTTATCAATAAGTATACAAGCAAGAACAGGAGGACAAAATATTAGTGTTTTGAAAAATGAAAGAACACGAATTGAGATTCAGATTCGTGAAGTATTAATGATATTTTTTGCCTTTCGAAGTCACAAAGTTGGATTTCACAATTAGGTGTTAATATGTTAGGAAATATTATATTTAGGCAACCATACTCAGCTACGTTTTCCTCATGTAAATTCTACGAGGCGTTCGATAACACTGGCACATCAAATTACAACAATTATATCATTGAATACAAATTTATCAATAGAATATTTCTTCATGCATCTGCTAATATACTGTTTGAACTTATTAATGAGGAAACGCCAGTAAAAAGCTTGAATGTATGAACGACAAAAAAAGCCGATGATATAGAAACAGGGGACAAGGTGAATTTCACACTGAAGAGTAATTGGCGCATTAGGGTCCATGAATGCACTGAGCGTAAATATGACTGCCAGAATGGAATAGAAAGACTTCCATAAATAGAATATGCAATACAAAGGACGTCATACTTTTGTTAATAGAAAAAAAATTAAATCAATAAATTTAAAATTTTTATTGACGTACGCTTTCATTACTTAGCCTTATATTAACTGGTAGAAAGATAAATAACACGTGTCTACGTACAAAGTGTGTTTTTATGCACCAGGTAATGAAATAAAAATGCAAAGAATGTATTTAATGATTGAGATTTTCTAACCAATAAAGTCCGTTTTATGATTAACTGCATCCGCCCGTCGTTTATTTCACCTCTTTGCTTTTTCTATTAACGCCCAAGCCACATAGCTTTAGTTTAACTTTTCAATTAAAGCATTATTATTTTAATTGCCGTTGAGCAATTATTACCAACAAGATTGTCCAATGATCATTAGAGTCTTGGCCAGAGCTTTGACAGATAAATAATAAGACTTTTTAGGTTGGTGGTGTTTTGTACGATTACCAAGCTGTCGGAAAACAATAACTCGGACTTTCAGGAAGGCAACTACAAACAATCCATGAATATTTAATTGGAAAACAATTTCCTAATTTAGTATTTAAAATGTTCATGAATTAGTATAATTTCCCAAATAGATTCTTTCGCTCACTCTTGCCTATTGAATTGTGAAGCAGAAAAGTTTGTCATAAGATAGTTGAAAATGTAAACATCCCTGGTTTTACGGTTGATGGTTGATACTGGGGAAATCTTTCAGTTGGCAGAGGTTAGTGCTTGTTGTTGTCTGCTAAAGGTCTATTGAAGCTAATATAGGGAAGAGTTAACATAAAGAAGTGAAATGATTCTGGACACCACTTCTCGGGGAAACTGAATTCATGCAAGATTTATTTATGGACCAAATAATCAGTCTATCAAACTAATTAAAACAAGGCACCTGAGGACACGCGATGGTTCACTACGAGAGACTTGGGGTAGAAATAATTAGATTTCGGAGATTAATATTGACCTTGATAAAAATTTTGAAAATGCATACGCATTAGTCATTCAAATTAAAGTGCTTTTGACGTTGGTAGAGGTGGAATGAGTGAGCCATTCAGCTACAGGAACATTACTTTATTTACATGACGAACAACAGGGATACACTCGTCTTCCTTGATGAATGCGTTCTGAGGGGGGGGGGGGGTAGGAGACTTGAAGAACATCACGCAGATGACAATTACTAACATATTTTCGACTTTGCTAGATCTAAAGTTAAAGAAAGCTGTTGATGCCGTCTCATCTCATCTCATACCACCCAAGGCAGGTGAAGGAAGGCAAAAACAAACCTTTAAGACGAGAACGCCATAAAAGTTTTAATTTATTCACAGTGACGTAATCGCTCCCCTTTTATTCGTATTATTATTTGGCTAAGTTTATTTTGCCAATAAGTATCGGAAAAATGAAGACTTTTACATTTTGAGCGAAGTTGGAAGATTAGAGATATTTATTTATTTCAAATGGCAGGCTTTATGATATTT
>UZAE01012861.1:18785-30631 GCA_900617975.1 Rodentolepis nana | reverse complement strand
GGGGGGGGGGGGGTGAACTTTGTGGGACACGTTATCGCTCTGTGCGTCATCGTATGCCCGCATGTCTGCTCGCCAGGATTGGGAGGTGCGGCCGTACAACTCTGTGTGCAGCGACCGTGCAAACAATGACCAATCATTAACCTCTGTTTAACCTAATCCCCCATCCTGATCATGAGTAGCTCCCTGCGTGTACACTCTATCCGTCATATACCCACTGAATGGCCTGCGTGTGCACTTTATCCACAATATACTCTGTGTGTACACACTTGATCCGCAATATACGTCCTGAATAAGCGGGTACACTTGATCCGCAATATACGTCCTGAATAAACGTGACTTGATCCGCAAGATACGTCCTGAATAAACGTGCTCCGTGCACACTTTTCTGATCATTACGTGACTGAATATACGTGTTCCGAATTATCGTCTGTTTCCTTTATAGCTGGGCTATAGCTTAGCTAGTTTCGGTCTGTTTCCTTTATAGCTGGGCTATAGCTTAGCTGGTTCGTAATATGCTCACTGAATAGACGTGCTCCGTGCTACACGTCTGATACCCGTACTGAAAAAACGTGCTCCGTGCTACACGTCTGAATCCGTACTGAATAAGCGTGCTCCGTGCTACACGTCTGTTTTCCCGTATCGAATAAACGTATTCCTTGCTACACGTCTGTTTTCCGCTACTGAATAAATGTTCCGTGCTACACGTCTGTATCCTCTGTAGCTGGACTATAGCTTAGCTTGTTCTGGGAGTCTAGCTAGATGTTGGAGAATTCTCCGTGCTACTCGTCTGTTTCCTTTATAGCTGGGCTATGGTTTAGCTGGTTCTGGGAGTCTAGCTAGATGTAGGAGAATCTCCCTGGTTCTGGGAGTCTAGCTAGACGTTGGAGAATCTGCCGTGGTTCTCTAGCTAGAGGTTGGAGAATCTGCCATAGAGATTTCTGATTCCTAGCTAGATGTTGGAGAATCTGCCATAGAAATTTCTGAGCCGGTAGCTAGATGTTTGAGAATCTGCCATGGAGATTTCTGAGTCGGTCTAGATGTAGGAGAATCTGCCAAAGAGATTTCTGAGTCAGGAGGATCTGCCATAGAGATTTCTGAGTCAGTCAGGCTTTAATAAAGTAGCAATCCGCTACGACTTTGTCATCCTCTTTTAGCCTTACATAAGCACGTAAAACCCGTCAGCCAATTTATTTGGTGTGAACTGAACTCACTTTGGAGAAAAAATTTTCCCATTATTAATATACAGAACTTCGCACTTTAATAATGACGAAGCATCTCAACGCGAAGAAGTAGGAAGTGCATTTTATGGGGAATGGGGACAGAGGAACTCTACCTCCTCTGAGTGCCACAGTCACAGAGTACCTGTTTGAATATGTTTTAATTCTAACAGGCCTATATCAAGTGTCAGGCAAAACTACAAAATTTGAAATTGAAACGCCGATACTCCAGTGTCCGAACTTCAAAATCTGACAAAGGGTCTTCATTTCATTCGCGATTACATTTGATTTTAGGATTCACGTATTCCAAGAATTTGTTAAATGGATTCAAAGATCTGTTGCGTCTGATCAAAAATTAGTGCAATTCGAATTTATACCCTTTAGGTACTTTCCATAAACAGGTTTCCGAGAGCCTAAATTAAACACTCATACAGCCAAAATTCAAATAATTATAAACATTTTTCACTCCCTTCATTCTTTTGAAACACAAAAATATGGTCCTATCTAGAAAGCTATTCCATCTCTAATTGAATGCAAAAATATTCAAGCATTTTCTGAATACAAGATTCTCATATTGATTGATTCATTCAAATTCACAGTATTTTGGCTTAATTGTTTGAAAGGGGATTATCCAACACGCAAATTTGAAGATATGTTCCTAAAACGCACTTCTTTGAGAGGTGAAGCATGATTTTTGAGTAACAAAGAAGGCAACTTCTGGCGACTTCTATTTTGGATGCAGAATTGACTTGTTGTATTTCTGAGCTTTCTCTAATACCTCACTTGCTCCTCCTCACTTACTGCCACAAGACATTTTGGAAGTAGAGCCCCTAAATTTAAGTGTACACGTTTACATGCAGAATTAATTTTTCCGGTTACCTGAGAGAGATTTGACCGTCAACTAGATCAGGATTTTCATTCATGAATCCTGATAGTACTGTCAATTCATTTCTTCATTCAAGTTAAATCGATCTCTCTTGCTCTTGATATAATTTTTTAAAAATGTATTTGGCCTATGAAGTAAAAATTGATTAACTCACGTGGACTTGAATGAGTGAGTCTCAAAACAACTGTGTCCATCGTAGATTAAGTTCAATATGTTCCAATTTATTGGAATAAAATGGAATGGTCTTATTTCGAAGCAGCATATTGGTTATGAAAGCAATATTTATAGATTGTCATCAATAAAATGGCAATAAATAGTTGTTGCAAATTTGCGGAAAATATTTTTTCAAAATACAAAATAAGCCCTTCGACGAAAATTTAGTCTTCTTTGGATGATAACAGCAGTAAGTTCATGCTAGATCGAAATCCCAAAATTTTAACTCTTTGCTCTTTAACTCAATTTCAGCAAAACTAAGCAACCAATTAGAATCAAGATATCGCTACTCGTCTTTACGTCAACCAATCAGCACTTGAAAGCTCGAATATTCCAGTGTCTACTAAACCACCAGCTGAGTTTTACCCGTTTTTGCTCCTCACAATGATGCGAATCCCAAACTTATTTCACACCACTTTGCTAATTTCATTCTCGCTGTGTAACGTAGTTCAGGAGATTCCAATCGGTGGTATTTTTGAGGCTGGATCAATAGGGGAAAATGCCTTCTCTTTCGCTGTTTTCGCATACAATAAAGATTCTCGTAATAAATTTCGACTTCTTCCAAAAGTCAGCATTTTATCACCACCCTATGATGCTCTCAGTGTTATGAATCGCTTCTGTGACCTCACTAGTGATCCTGTCTTAGCCGTATTTACCAGTGAACTCGCTTTCAATTCAGAGGTGAACCACGTACTCGCAGACACTGCCTCTGCCCTACAAGTTCCACTTATAACAATTGCAAACGGAAAAAATGGTCTGTTCACAAGAAATTTAATGCCTTCTACTATTGAAGCTCTTGCTGAAATTTTGGTCTATGAGAACTGGACTTCGTTCTCGTACCTCACGACAAGTTTGGAAGGTATTGACAGGTCAAAGCAGTTACTGGAGGAACTACAAGCACAATGGAGCAATCATAGTCTAGAGGAAATGCCAATTCACCTCGTTCGTGTTCATGGCATTAACGAATCGAGCCTTCAAGATGCGCTGAACAGTCTTGATGGAAGTCTAAAGAAGCGAACTGAGAGAAGGATTATCGTGGATGCAAAAATAACCGAGACAAAGGAGCTAATGAAAATGCTTTCTAGAATGGGAATGAATAGAAAGGAATACACATTTCTTTACGCGGGTTTGAATGTTGCTGACACAAACCTTGAAGACTACATCTTCTCTGGTGTCAAGTTGGCTGGATTTCGACTCCTCGACCCTGAGGTAATTGTAGTATTCTTCACTTTCTCCATTCGTATCACACTTAGAGGAATGGAAGCTAATTTTGCTCACCAGTACAAAAAGTCAGATTAAGTGAAGCTAATTGTATGGTTGGAGAAAATGGCGTTGGCCATGAGGTTACCTCAATTAATTAAATAATTTTTCTTTGGCCATATGTATGAAATGCGTTCTGTGTATGGACTACAGAGAACAGAGTGGGTCAAATTAGAACCTTCTATCCCCTCGTACTTATATGTGAACACTCGAATAACCTATATGTTTGATCAAATTGAACGCTTTTTAGGGACAAGTTTTACGATAAATGCATGGCGTAGAATTATTAATTTATACCAACTGGCAAGCTTTATGATAGTTATCATTTGCCCTTTAGTTGACTTCAAACGTCACAGAGGAAAGGAACAATAAAGTCATAAAAATTGGGAGGAAGGACAGAAGAGGAATTCGCAGTTGTAAGGGGAATTGGCATCCAAGGCATGGGAAAGGGAATTGGAAGCGGTCGATTATGACATAGATTCGGGTCATGGTGGTTTGAAGTCAGAATTCAACTGGCGGTATATAGACTTTTTTGTCGTATAAGTAGGTACTGCCCAAAGTGCATCCAGTGGAGGTAAGTCTATCGCACACCCCGGCGTAGAATTATTAAATGGGGAATATGATTGATGGTTTATTGAGGATTTATTCATTATCAAAATGCAAGAGAACATGAGAGGGACCACACAAGATGAAGGTACTGAAGTTACTGTTGGTAGAGGCTGAAACGAAGAGTTGGAGAACGAGGTGTAGCTGTGTGGGGGAGACCAACATTGGGTATAATTATGCCGAAGTTACTAAGGCAATAAGGAGTTGATTAAGACAGTTGGTTTGGTAAGTAGGCAATGAAGAATTCAGTTGGAAGGTTAGTGAATAAACTAAGGTATTTGGTAAGTTGGAAGGGGTGGAAAGACCTCTTGTCTGACGACTTTAGAGTCGCTTTTAGAGTATGAGAGCGTAGAGATCTTGCCGATTAACACCAAATTCGCTGATTAGCAGGCTGCATAAAATAAAACAGAAGACCCGACTTCCTATTATGTCCAATCCAGGCAATTCCAAGCCTAAATACTTCCTAATTCATGATTTTGGTGCGAAAGACAACAACTGGCTTAAATTTATTCATACTGGTACTTGTGCGATGTATAATGAGATTTTAAAATGGATTTTTTATGTTATGGTCGTTTCTAACCCTCTTTCTGAAACACAGAATGTTAAATGCCTAATATTAAAACTCCCAATTTAGTAATTATGGAATTTTAAAAATTTAATGAGAAAGCTGGCTCACTTTAAATAACGGAGAATTTGGAATATTAGAAAGGAGAAATGAGCACTCAGATGTACTTCTTCTAAGGTCTAGGATAACCACATTAGAAAGCTAATTTTTTGAATCTTGCTAAAATTTCCCTCGCGTTATCGTGTTACTCCGCCATCATCTATATCATCGCACTTTCGAATGTCAGCGGTCAGTCCTCCTTTTTTGCTATGCTCTCGTTTAGAACCTATCAGCGTTGAATAGAAATAGCGCATATTTTGCTCATCTACGTATTTGCAACCCATTTATCGGATAACGCAGTGACATCTCCATATGCGTAATGATCTGCCCGAATTTTAATTGGTTGTTAATTGATATTTCGTGAAAATAAGCAGATCCACATTATTCTTCCAAAATGGGTGTTTCTCGACGAGAGGAAGTAATTAAGCCCTTACTAGACGGGTCTTTAGGCCAAACAAAGCACTTCTTATTAAGGTGGCATCATATTATATTGTTGATGATAACGGTAAATCAGTGATATTCAAGTCAATTTGACTGAAGGGCCGCCTATTATGTCTACCATACTCAGTAAAGACTGCCATATAGACAAGGCACTGCAAAATGAACTTTTACAAAAGCCAAGTAAGTATAGAAGTCAAAAGTTGATTCGAGATACATTTGTGGCACAGTAGTGAGACGAACCGATCATTTTGTCCCAATGACCACTATCTACCTCCTTTCCCTTCCCACGTCGTTTTGGTTGGTCTGTTGGTGACAAAGAGCACACGTACAGACCGGCTAAGTTGCGTGATAAACATTAATTAACTACATCAAAATCAACCTGCCTAGCCAAGAACAATGCATCTAAGAAATTTTCCCTTTAACTCAGATGAACAAACAAAATCACGAAAAATTGAAATGAATTGCCGAAATTGGGTGAATAAACTAATTACTTGGAAACATTGGTAGTATAATTATTTAACCGAACTTATTATGAGCGAATCCTAATACTTAATTTTAAATTCATTTGCTAAATGCTTACTCATTATTCTGTAGGCTTTTGAGACCTTCTCCCATGATATGTGCCTTTCTTTTATTGACATTGATTTGATACCAAATTGATAGTTGTAATCCATTATTTTCGAAGTGTTTTCGATTGATATAAGTACTTAAGCACCGCATTCTCCCATTAAATATCGTGTTGATGTAGCGTTTGAAAGACTGGGTGAGCCGATCTCTTCACGAACTTTCTCCTTCCAGATTGGTTATTGCGTAGGTTGAGATTCTCTGGAAATAATTGATTGTATATCGCTGCAAAACTAATGACATTCGAAATAAAGCCGTATGTTTTCATGCCTTTATGATAAGATTATAATTTGATTAATTACACTCGCTCCTGTTGAAGTGGTGTGAATGTAGTCAGAATGAATCTTCGGACGCAATGCCTTTTTAGCCACGTCATTTAATTAGCCCTATTTCATTACAGCGGTCAGATGTGAAGAGGTTTCTTACAGACTGGAGTAATTGGAACAGCCAGAGTTCTCCGCAGCCACTCTCACCTCCATTCTACCACGCAGCATTGATGGCTGATGCCATCACCCTATTCGTCTCAACCTTACGTTGTCGTCTTCAGCAAATGGACTCCCAAAGAGCCAATATTTCCTTTGCTGAACTCGCATCCGTCGCACATCAAATGCGTCAACCCACTTCCACCGAAAACATGGCTTCTGGGTCCTACCAATTCCGAATATCAAGTTGTTATTTGGATGGAAGATTGATGTACCAACATGGCGCATACCAAGTTCGTAGTCATGGGACTATTGCTGAACTGAGAAAGCGCTTCATTATTCAAAATGATCGAGACGGTTGCGGCGGCATGGGTTTAAAGGGTCTGACAGGTGATCTAAAGGCACCGGCGATCAACGAGGAGAGGGTTGTTGGAGATTTAGTTTTGTGGTCGGCGGAGGAAAACGTTGGTCTACAACCCGTTGCAAGGGTATTTCACTCTTGATCATTTTAACCCAATTAAATGCATACTTGCTTCTTTTACCTTCATCTTTTAGTGGTCATCAGCCAGTGGTCTTAACTTTGAAGCTTTCAAACCCCCCTTGACAGATCCAGGTCAGAATTCCTCAGGTGCTGGTGATGATTTGCCGAATGAAGATGGTCTTCCACAGATTTGGGCAGAAGATTTTAATCCAAATGTAATAATTGATCGTCAAAGATTAGCGGATTACCGAAATCGAACAATTCGAGTTGTTACTATATGGTCGAAACCATTTGTCCAGCCAAAGCCTCGCAAACTTGACGCTCCAGAACCGCGTGGACTAGATCGATTCGAGGGATTCTGTGTTGATTTGCTGGAAGAAATTAGCAAAATAGTAGGCTTCAAGTATGAAATACACATAGTCTATGATGGGATCTTTGGTTCAAAGATAGGTGAATTGCCACCACAAAAGGTTGTCGTTCTTTCACGACGTCCACTGAGTAATCAAATTGAAAGGCGGATCGAAACCCGTAGACTACAAGTTTGGAATGGGTTGATTGGGGAAATCTTAAACAACACTGCTGATCTTGTGATGGCTCCACTTACTGTCAGTTACACCCGAGCTCAGGTTGTCGAATTTTCGGAACCTTTTCTTGCTTTTGGTTTGTCTCTTATTATAAAGAAGCCCGGAAAACAGAAATCGGGAAGCTTATCATTCCTCAGACCCCTCTCCAACGCCGTCTGGTTCGCGATCTTTGGAGCTTGGATTACTGTTAGTCTGGGGCTATATGTGATTGCTAGGATCAGTCCAACCGAATGGCAGATCAAAACCGATCCCATCACCAAGGAAAGATACTTTAATCGCAGATTTTCTCTTGGAAATTCAGTATGGATTTCCTTTGCAGCATTTGTACAGCAGGTAAGTTTAGCTCAGTTTAAACTAGGACGTCTCGAAATCAAACATTGGTAATCGAAGTTTCATTTTTCAAGGGCGTTGATTTTGCTCCTCGTGCTCCTGGAACACGACTTCTGGTTGCTATTTGGTGGTTTGTGACACTCATCCTCATTGCATTTTACACAGCTAATCTTGCTGCATTTCTTACCGTCTCTCTTCGTGTTCCGCCAATAAATGGATGGACGGATCTTCTTAATTCCGACATGGAATATGGGTCGTTGAAGTCGGGCTCTACGAGGGATTTCTTTTTCAACACCAAACTTGAACCGTTTGCCCAACTTGGCTCTTGGATGAGACGACATCAGCATGCTTTGGCCAGCAGTGTCGATGATGGTGTCGAACGAGTTCGTAACTCAAAGGTACTATGTTCTTTAGTTAGTAGAAAACGCTACTTAAGCTAAATCTTTAGATAGTAAGGGTCTCCTTGACAACTATCAGTGAAATAATTTGTTACAAAATCAGAACGCGGAAGATGGGAGAATGTTAAGGTGCCCAAACAATGTCGCGGTTTGTGTTTTCATTCTAATATTAGATGAATTACTATTTAAAGCCATTTGAAATAATCAGGACTCGAAATTACCATTAAGAACTGTTCTGAAACAATCTTTCGCATTCAATTTCATATACACTACGCAATGCCGTAAATGCAATTGGACAACCACAAGAGTCATTAAGAGGAAGGAACTATTAGAAATAATGGTAATTCTTCTCCAAGTTTCAAAAAGGTGATTTTGACAAGGAATAGTAGCGTATGGTGAAATTAAAATAATTCATATTTCGGGATAATGGCTATCGACGCGGTTCTTAGTCTTGAAGAACCTTATATCTTCAAGTAATTGTAAGGGCTTCTTTAGGTTTGAGATCAGTTCCAAAGATTCACTGATAAGAACACTCATATTAAATGGGAAATTCGTCTATTTAAAATCGATATTGAAGCAACTGAAATGTCTAATAAGAAATAAATAGGGGCGAAGGAAGGTAGTGGAGGAGAGAGGGTGGAAATTGGGGCTGCAAAATACTGAAAGCATCTTCAAGATGACAAAGATTTTTATTTCATCTGAAATATGATTCAGATTTGCTCAAAGTAAGCCAAAAAGGCGCCTCACGTAATTAGTTTGTTGGATTACCTCTAGCTCTTGACGATGGATTTAAGCTACTAATTTGCCCATTGTTAATTACTAGGAGACAATCTTACACAACAATTAATTGTTTTCTCTGCTGAATGAGAAGCCGTGGTATTCAGCAACTTAAGTTTTTGATATAGCAGAGGCGCGAGATTCACAAAATTAAAACAATGAAATTGGCACCAGAGGTCTATTTTCAACTGTCCACATATTTATCCAACTTCTATCCATTTAACTATTCAGGTAAGCGGCATGCTAGATAAAGTGCTGTAAATTCAGGTAAATTAATAATAATTTGGACTCTGAAGTTTAAAATTTGTCGCTCATGTATTGTTTCCAAAAATATTGATTTTCATGTAGAGTGCCTCGTAGATTTGCCCGTATTCTACTTAATACGCATTTGGAACTAATATCTTGGCAATTTGGCAAGTGGTTTTCAACGCCTATCCTACAAGCCGCGGTGCCATCCATTTTGGAAAGCTGGTATCTTGACATTATTTTAAATAGTTAGGTAAAGCTAGTGCGGTTGTCCACTAACTTTGAAGAAAAAGCACTTTTTTGATAAGTAATGCATATTAAACACACTTGTCTTGAGATGGATTTGAGGTGCTAGAAGTCGTCACGACTCACTATGTCTGTGAAAAATGACATTATTTCCTGCACTTCACGATTTTCGTGGGGATTCTGTGCCGGCAGAATTTGAGTCTGGCTTTGACACGGTGACCGAAGAAGTCTTAATGTGAGAGTTCCAGGAGCTCTTTTCGTATCAACTCAAAAGTGTGAAGTATGCTTAATTCTCAAAAAAATTTGCTTCGCGTTGGACAGCTTACTTTTGGAGGGGTGGTCTGAGTAAGTGTATCAAGTGAAATTTATATTTTTGAATTTAAGCTTGTAGTCATTAGCGTAGCACGATGTGCAGTGAAGTCTGGTCAATGAAAAGTTCTTCCTCTTCGTACCTCTCAGCTGAAAGATCATTGATACCACTCTCAAAAATCAATTGAGACTCAAAAGCACTTGAAAGTAATCATTTTGTGCCCAATTGCTTAATGCAGGATGAGCTTCAGAAAATACCAGGATGGAGTTGTTGAATTCAGTTCAAGAATTGGATGGTAGATAAGGGTACTTAGAATTTCACCTTGTCACCAGCTTTGCCGACAGTAATACAGGGGTAACCCAGTACTTGCAGACTTGAGCATCAGTTAATTTAATAGTTGACAGAGTACTTAAAATAATGGAATAACGCGCTGTAATTGACCCGCCAGTAAGAATGGGTGGAAGAGGGGATTCATAAGCAAGAATATTGGTGACGTTTCTTCATTTTCTTGTACTTATTCATACGGGTAGTGGAATGTACTCCCTGTGTGGCCGCTTTTGAATGACACTTAAACAAGTAAATAATAGGACAGCAAATGAATATCGCCAACAAAACATGACAAGGGGTGTCATGATGGATGATGGGGCAGGGGGTTATGGAGTAAATAGAATAAACCACAAAGGAACTGAGTCCAATTAAATTCACTACGTCAATGCTGCTTTGTTGAGTGTTTCAAATATTTAAATGGAAATAAAATGTAGGTCCTCAAAGATAATTTAAGTGAGAACGATAACATTTTCCTTTAGGGTAAATATGCCTTTGTTTTGGAGTCTGTGATGAACGAGTACCACAACAATCGTGAGCCCTGTGATACAATGATGGTTGGTGGCGCATTCGGGAATTATGGCTATGGAATTGCCCTACCAAGACACTCACCAATGCGCGAGGTATTGAGTGATGCCGTTCTACGATTGCGTGAGGCCCAAGTTATAGCCAACCTTCGGAAGAAATGGTGGATTGAAAGAGGACAGTGCAATGTAGCCGCAGACGCTGACAGATCGGCTGCAAATGCCCTGGCTTTGATCAATGTCGCTGGTGTGTTCCACATTCTCACAGGGGGCCTATTTCTTGCTCTATTAGTTGCTGCACTGGAATTGACCCAGCACTTGAGGTGCAGTCGTCGAAATTGGCAAAGTAAACAAAGGAATACCTTGTCGCTAAAAGATGTTTTGAAGGCCAATTCAAATGTTGATGACGTAGATGCTGATCCATGGACAAGGCAATAAGCTTACTATTGATTTCAAAATTCTTGTTAGTGCATCACATTTAAGAATAAATCCTATTCTTCTTCGTTTATAATTTTAAAGCAAAATACTAATAAAAAGTAAGAATGATCCAGGTTGATTAACTTAAGCATAAAATATCTAAACGCAACTTGGCCTGCTAAACTACTTTTCATTGGCTACTTAGAGTTACTATGCATCAAGTCATGACGAGTCTAAAAAGGAGACAATGGATTGTGTCACGATAGTGCACTAATGAGATTTAACAGAGAGATAGAGGCGGAGGACGAAAAAAGTAGAGATGTTAGCGATGAATAAAAGAGAGTTGATTTGATGTGTGCCAGAAACGGGGAACAGTGGGTAAAAACCCTATAAAAACATTATAGAATCATTCGATGCAATTAAATGATCGGGAAGCATCCAACTGGGACGTCAATGGAAGCAGAATTTTTCATGAAGGATGATGGTTGCACTGATTTTCGCATGAGAACATGTCTTCCAATGATTGGCAAGCTGAGGTATGGCATTAATCCTAACGTAAAAGTTCTGTTGGAACGTCTATTTAACTATTTTTTAAAGAAACGTATAAATTTCCTCCCCTGAGCACTGGATTATTGATTAATGTTTCCTGTGATGAACTTATCCCAACAATTATTGGCCAACCAGGCAACAATCATTGTCGCACAATATAACGTAATTATTCTCACAATAAAGAAATCGTCATTTTAACTTTGGATCTTTCTTGTTTTCCCTGTGTCAGAGAAGTTGGCATTCTATAATGTGATCAACGGAATGTGTCTTATTAGACACGGTTTCTCGCCAAATAAGTAGACAAATGTAGACAGTCTGATGATCCCG
>UZAE01012861.1:0-13553 GCA_900617975.1 Rodentolepis nana | reverse complement strand
AAATCATAGCATTAATATAATTTTGGGGATATCTTCCAGATTCGCTCTTATTTTTGGAGAGTTAGGGTCATTTTGTGATACGATAATAAAATCATAAATTTCTTTTGGCTGATTGGTCAAAAGAGCGCAGACAATTTACCGCCTCACTTTTAGATAAATGGAATACGTTTTAAAAAAATGAATTAACGTTTTGGCAAGCATATTAATTCTATTATCCTTTATTTACTATTTCACATAATTCGTATAATATGGTTAAATTATGTGCCGTTACTATAGATAATATGGAAAACATAGAAAGTAAGAATCAATTCCGCGCCCATTATCCAGTCCAGGAAACTGGGACTATTTGGGAGGCTTCTGTCGAAGATGCTATCCAAATAAGCCTTGACGAAATCTCAAAAACCCTCTCAATGAAATTCCTTTACTATGCAAATACTTTTAAAGTTACTTAGGCTACGAAACGTGCCATATGCATAGCGTTTACCACCAATTACGGACGACTGCAAATCGTGGTCAGTAAATGAGTACAACCTTGAGTATTGATCACTGATTATCTGAGAAGACCCCGGTATGCACGACCGCACATGTGCGCCACACGATCGATGACATGAATGTACTTTCCAGAATATTCAATCGAGCGCGAACTTAATTTGGTTGGAATTGATAGCCATGTACAATCCACTCACCTATAGTTGTAAGGTCTCTCTCATTAAAATGCCCCCACAAACTGCTCTTTATATGATCACCAATTGCGTATACCACAACAGAATTGACTTAGCTTATAAATCAGCCACAAGCCCCAGGGCTCAATAATATCACATAATTGGCTAAATGACAAGCTTTACTCCAAATTTCTGCAAAGCAATGACATCACGGTCATTAATAATTAAAAATATGTTCTTTATTTTTTCAGAATTATACAAATAACTTCGTCGACCAATTAGAGTCTTCCCCGAGTGGAGTTGTGAGCTCTGACATTAATTTATAAAACTTAGGGACTGTCTAACTCAGAAACTTCACTCCCTTCTCCTTGTGTTTCAGTTCTTGGTCCCTAAGAACCTGTCCACTGATTTTTCGAACTTCTTTGTGAGCTGAAATCTGCTACTTCGAAATTGAATGGTGGACGTCTAAACGAGGGTCATAACTGTAGTGTTTCTTTGTCTAGGGATAAGCACTTCCTGTTGGTTGTCTATAGGTCGCCTACCTTAGTAACCAAATCTCGCATTCACATCGATCAAGACAGCTTCAATAATGTTAAGGGAGTGTGTACTTAGCCATGAAGCAATAGTCTGATTTATTAGGGATCTCGGAGTAACTGTATTCAATCCCACCCCTATGAGTCTTAGTCAAATAAAGTTCAGTGGAGTCTAGTGACCAGGTGTTAATTAGGAACCAAAATTTGACGTACTAGAACCACCAAAATATAGAAATGGCCATGGTTTGTAGAATCGTCAACTCAGAAGTTAAGACTAGAAGATAGCAACTAGCAGCAGTGCCATAAAATAGAGCAGAGAACTGGAGGTAAAAGGGTTTTGAATAAACCATAATGAGGACAAATGCACTTTTGCCTGAAACGGGACAATTTTCGAAAAAATGTGAATCGAAAGCCCATCTGGACATGACAAATATGGTTCTGAGTCGTAAGGACCTTAAAGGCAAAGTAGCTGTGTATTTATAAAAGAAATGAAAATATAGCATTCGTTATTGAACGAGTACGTGGGACATATCTACAGATTGCAAAGTTTCAACTGCCTCTTTTAACGATCTAATCCACACCAAAGGCAGTAAAATGGGTAACAGATTAGGAGATCGAGAATCAATCAAAATCAGCGCCAGGAGTTCGAAATTTTTATTCAAGTATTATGCTATCCACAGCCTTATATACCATAGTTTCAATGCCTGGTTTTCAGGATTTGATACCTGGATCCTGTGCAAATTTAGGATCGAAGCTCTCAAAGCAAGAAATGGCTATCTAATTTAAGTAATTTCGAATTAGGGCAGTTCTTATATCGGAAATCTCATAATATAGTTAGTTTAACGATTTTTAGATTACTCAAACACTTGGTCTTTAATACACCTCGGTCCTTCCTCAACTTTGAGTTATCATCGACGTTCAGCAAAATACAGCTTTACTCTCAACTCTGGTCTCGACATAGTGGCCATCTGCTGGCGTCCACTAGTCATAATTCAATCTTTACACGATCCCATGATGTTGATTCCGAGAGCGACCACCATGCGCCCTTCAAGCCAATCTCAATACAAATACTAACCCTTAGTGTTATCCAGGTGCCACACAGTGATTAATGTTTTCTCAATAATGAACTTGGAGCTTACAGTAATTGAAATGATTGAATAATTCAAATTTCTTCCTCCTATGCTAGATGCGCTTAGGAAGTAAAGAATTTTAAAATCCCTACCTTAAATGGTAAAGAAGGGCGCTATGAAGTTAGACATCAAAATTAGCTATGGCGCACATACTTAGTGTCTTTATTACGCCATAAATTTGACTACCATTAGTAAACGAAAGCCAATGAACTCAACCCGAAACAATCAAGAACAAGGAATCGCCGTCAAAAGTCCATAATTTGTTACAATTTGTAAACAGTCAGATAGAAAAAAGCGTTGACAAATAGAGACCAAACTGGGAGGGATTCAGTCATTTTTAAACACTCACGGATTATACACTTAAACAGACACACACACATTTATATATATATAGAAGAGAATAGAGAGAGGGGGGGGGGAGGGGGACAAATATGTTTAGATCAACACGCTCCACATATAAAACTTGGAATACATTATTTATTTACATACAAAATGCTACTTCTATTGGTCAGCTACGCCGGTATTTCCATTACACTCCGATTGATGGGTCAAAAATCGAGAGGTACAATTCTCTCCAACAAATACTCTAGAGCACAGAGGACAACCATAGGCCAGAACCATTTGTCCGATAGCATCAGCAGCTATTTCAGTAGCTAATACCATTGTATCGATAGAAGAAGCAATAGGATGATCCCCAGCATGAGTCACTTCATTCACTGCCTGCAAGCTTTCTCCCTGCAGATCCAACGGACAAGACCATCCAGGTGTGTCTGAAATGAGAAGGTGACTATCACGCAGACGACTTGATGTGAATTTTGCTCCACAACCAGCGAAATGATTTGGACAAGTTATTGCCTCCTCTTCTGATTGGTGGGCCACGCGAATATGGCCAATCATATCGGTTCGATAATGAGGACCCAGAAAAATGCGACCACAGGCTTGGCAACCCAATTGTTCCAAGGCGGATTCTGAATTGTGATCCTTCAAAGAGAAAAAAAATGTAGAAGGTAACCACGTCATTAGCAGATCGTTATTATGCGCCACTTAAATGGCAAAGGTACAAAAAAACATTTTTTTTCGAATTCCGAAGAACTTAAGATGCACAAAAATGGACATCTGGATTTAAATTATCACCCGCTTGAACACGAGTGGGTTTGAGAGCTTTGAAGCATATCGATTTCAATACAACGAGACTTAATATCACCTTATGAATAAACCATCCATTTTTCAACTGAAATAGTTTCTTGCATGCCCTTGGCAGGAAAGTTTTCAGCATTACTGTTTCAGTCACGAAGCTCGGAGACATCCGTGTTTTGAAGACATAATCAATCAGACTAGCATTAACACTGAAAACTTGATGTTGCCAATGATCGGCCCAGTTTGATAAAACTAGACTGTCTATAAGCTAAAATTACATATACCACCCTGGTTCCATTTAAATCTCGCCATTAACAGTCATCATCAACAAGACTTATTCAAATATGCACCCAACCCATTTACTACGGATATAATAATCTACCGCAAAAGATTTGATGATCCCATAGATTCGAACAGATTCAATAGACTAAGACGTGAACATTATAAATCCTTTCGTTAAAATAGTCACGCGATGATCTGCGAAGACATTTGTCAATATATATACATGCTACTGAAATGCTCATAGTGGCATATTTATTCATATAATTTAACGATTGAATAACATGAAAAATCCCACTCATTCTTCTAATGCTCAATTGTACTCCAAATCAATTAAATGGAGTTAGAAGTAGGCTTAGCTAACAATCATACCAGCCTGTATGGACGCGCTTCACTGTGAGAAGTCTAGCATGAGTACATTGTGGAATAATGAGAAAAAATAAAATTGGGAGACAAGTTTGAACATCAGGACGTACATTCAATTTCTTGAAGCTTGTTGAAAGCAGAAGATCGCGGTGATGCCAATCACCTCTACTCATCCTTTATAATCTGTATTTTTTCATCTCTCTTACACATTTATAGGTTGTGTCCTTTGACTTAATGGTACGATATGTCGTAAATAAAGATCCCCGTTTTGATCGACTAATAGAATCACCTATCTAAGCGTATGAACGAAATATCTAGTAAGTAGAGTGAAACCTACCAATTCTAAGTGAATGCAGTGTTCCTTGGGGTTGTCGTAAACGATTGGATTATCAGGACCGCACAAGCGGCAGCATTGTGGAGCGTGCCCTGGGGATGTCTGCGCCAAAGTAACTTCAAAAGAGCCAGTAGCATTCATCGGAGTATGTAAATTTTCATCCTGTTGATGATCACTGCGAGTGGGTGGAGGAAGATCCAATCCGGCCATAGCTGCTGTGTGAAAACCGAAAGAGGCACGAGATGAGCCCCTTGGACGTCCACGTGGACGACCAGTTCCTCTAAGTCGCGAAGGGGTATTGGAAAGCGTACCTCGTCCGCGACCTCTACCGCGACCACGACCACGTGGAGAACGATAACGTGCCGACCCCGAGGTTTCGAGGAAGTCTGGATCATCTAAAAGATCACCAGGTGTGTAGATTGGCGCTCCTAACGATCTGCCTCTTCCTCGGCGACCTAGAGAAAAAATGAGAATAGGAGATTATGACGATAACTTCCGATACCGTCAACATAGGAAGCCACAGCTCGCAAAAGCATTATGTTACATTAAGGCTTTCGTCGAAGTTAGTAACTTTCGATATTTCCAATTTTAGAGAGAAATGTTAAACAGCGATCAACCATTGTCGACCTCAACCTTCGCAAGCCATTCACACAGTTGAACCCACCAATAAATAATATATGGTTCATGACTTGAAGCATAACTCACAAAGGTGGAAATAATAAACTGCTTAATGGGGAAAGTAATTTATTGATTCCCTATTAGTCTTTGAAATTTAATTATTTGTTCGCCCTTCTTGACGTGTCCTCTTAGTCAATTAATGATGATGTTACCAGTATTCTCTAATTAGTCAAATTATACAATGACGACATATCTCCCCATAATGGAACTGAATAACTAGTTGCTAATATCAAGAGAAAGGCTAAATTATCTCTGAAAATAAATATGCTAACAACTCACCTTTGATGCAATTCTAAACTACTGTCACTACCTACAGTTTCATCTAATACCAAGCTTAGTACCCAAGCAATGCTGGTGTTGAATCAAAAAAGCATATATCCGCCTTTCTTCTTATCACTATAATCAACTAGTACCACAATAAGGTAGAATTTGATCAAATATTACCTCTGCCACGGCCACCCCTTCCACGTTTGGGAATAATGATATCTTCATCAGATACAGCCAGAGAAGTTAAAACAGCAGAAGGAGATTTCACTCCATTCTCCCCAGTCTCTGTCCAATCTTTGTCATTTTCATCATTCTCCGTTTCGGAATCTGGCTGGGCGAGTGCAGATGCAACAGCGGAAGTTACAGTTTGCTGTTCAAGTTGCTCGGGGTGGAACTTGGCAAGATGCAACTGGAGAACCTCGGGGGATGTAAAGGCAACAAGTTCACAGTAGGGACATTCGATCGGATCCATATCTACATGTCCGTAGAGTACGGCATCGAAATTAGATGAGTGCTTGAGAACTGCGTGGCGACGCAATGCAATATACACTGGATAGGCCATTCCACAGAGCTGAAGAAGTGAATGAAATAGCCATTAACTTTTCAAAAAAATATGAGGAAAAGCATCCAAAGAATTTGACGTGGGTAGAGAAAATGCCATGGAGCCTCACTTATCAAGAACTCACAAAAGGAACAAGAATTTCAAGTGCCCCATTTCAAAGTGCCTTAAGTCATAAAAGACAATGACGATTGAAATGTCAAGCACTACGACACCAGCCTCACTATTGATGCTAGCTTCCAAAATTAAGACATTTTTAAATCGACTAACGACTATATTTGTTAGACGTAAAATTATCCCTTTAAGTGGAATGGTTTTAAATACTAAGCCCATCCAAAAAAACATTTAGAGTACATACTACTCAACAATAAAGAAGTGGTAAAATTGTCCTGATCATACCTGACAGGGAAAGACCAATTCTCCAGAATGTTCGTTTACCAAATGCCTATCACGTTCTCTCAAAGTGGAGAGGGCATTATCTCCACAGATGGGGCACACGTAAACTCTTCCCGGAGGATTTCTAGTAACTTCTTGACCATCCATAGCAGGTCGTGGAGGAGATGGGGGTAGGTCAAGAGGTACATCGAAAACCCCAACTGGTACAGAGGAGCCTCTAATTGAGGATGAAAGTGTCAAAACTCCCGCCGGTGTTCGCTTCCTTGATGCTGTCTGTCGTTGCACTTCCTGGGGCTCTTGCTGTTCATCGTGCTGGTCCACCAATTCGACGACCATTTCATTCTCCTTTTCGGCCTCAGATTCTGGTATATGCTCCTGTCCGCTCTCCATGTTTGTGCTATTTGATGGCTCTACTTGTATCTCCTCTTCTATTTCGGCTTTTTCCTCTTTTACTTCTTCTAATGGAATTGACTTTTCGGGCAATATAGGTGGTTCCTAAAAGCGGGGAAAATAAGCCAATATCGAAAGCACTAACATTTCTCCATTCTACTAACAGCGTATAAGAACAAACAAGAAAACACAAACTACTATCGCCTACATCTGAGGCCAACATACATAAAAAAACAATAGAATGAACAACAAAACGAGGATAGTGGAGTAGCAAAGGCAATAGTAGTGAAAGAAATCCAAAACTGAAAAGTAATTTATTTGTTTGAAAAAGGCAACGAGAGTACAACAAAAACAAACAAAAAAGTCTTCTGACTGATGGTAATTGACGAGGAAAAAGGTACGGTGATTTGTGACCTAAAAGAGACTGACATAGTGATCAATAATTATATACTAGTCATTAAAGATTAATAACCTAACATATGTTACAAAATTAACTAATGTCTACTCAATTGCACAGATAAGTCAAAAAGAGTACAATTTATCCGTCCCGAATGCCCTCATGATGAATTTTGATTTAGATATCAAGCATTAATGACATTGCTGTAAAAGCTTATATCTACCAAAGCAGATTATGGGTTCACTACTCGATAAGGGTTCGACATTCCAAGAGATAGCAGCAAAGTCAACAAACTTGGAAAACGCTATCAAGTTAAGCACTACCGAATAACCTAGCTTCCAAAGTCATCCAAAATGCATGAATCTTAAGTGCGCAGACAAACGATGATTTAATTTCTTGTAAAATGTCATGATGACTAAATTCTATGTATAAACAAGAGTTGAAGTTATTCCAACAAGAATCACTAAAATATCGAAGCAAAATTAAAATTACTACAATTTAGATTCCGCTTCTGAGGCAACATAGAGCAGCACAACGATTCTCCGTTTCGAACGGATTAGACAGACATCGCTCCCCCCCTCCCCTCCCTTCCCCTCGATCTAAGTTACCAATAATTGGATTTTCACACTGGTTTTTGAGATAATCTCGACACAGTACAACTATCAGCAAACTACATAAGCTATGTAAATAGACGCATAGAATTATGGGGTTTATTTTAAAGGATCTGAGTCAGCTTTAGATCTTACATTATCACAGAGAGCACAAAAACCAAAGTAAGTTTAAATCAAGACGATTTAGATCAGCGGTGGAAAATACTACCAATGAGGTCTTAATCTTTACATAATCCACAAAACTTATCCAAAGAACTAGGAAAAATATTATCAAAGCCCAAAAAGCCTCCAAGATTACAACTGTTCTACAGTTCGCAAACAAAGATCACTTCAAGCAAAATTACAATTAGTTTCAATGCTCTATCTCACAATCAGAAATTTGAGCTCAAATAGGCCACTAATTTTAAGCACAGATTAACACATTTAACGATTGTGTATCCAAATAATGCAGTTAAGACATGACTTACAGTTCCATTCATATTGTCTTCACCATCCGGTTTCTTTACATCTTTCCGCACCTCCTCAACCTGTGACTGATCTACCTTAACAGTAGCCGATTTTACGATATTTGGAGATGGTTTCCTCAGGGGGGATTCGTATTTCATTCTCCTCCAAGCAGGAGAATCAACCATCATCTCAGATGAATCTGGCGCATGTCCGACAGTAGACAGCTCTGTTGCAGCGTTATAGCCTCGAACACCGGGGAATCGAATAGCGAATGCGTCTCCAGCGGATCTTGAATCGTCTGTGAGTTTTGAGATCAACGCCCGAGTTGGTCGACGAATGGAAGTAAATGGGAAGCTGGGAACAGAAAGACGAGCACCCTTGCCTGCGCATCGGGACATGTGAGATGCTAGAGACGCTGGAGGTGCAACAGCATCCTGGGCGCGGAGAACGAATGTACACCAACCGCAACCTAGACAGGTCACTACTCGATGAGCAACATCTGTGGTGCGTTGATAGACCATTGAGGCTGCGTATGAAGAGAGAATGAAGAAATCAGACCCAAATAAACAGACAAGCAAATTGTTGCACTAAAAGTTGCAATACGACTAACCAAAAAGGGCGAAAAAATTTATTACAAAAACGAGAAAATCCATGACTAAATTTTCACAGAGATCAATCTACATAAGGAAAGAATATAGCAATATCCAAATTACCAAAAGTAGAAAAAACGTAGAGTTAGTAAAGACAGCTTTGTGTGGACATTAAAGAGATGAGTGAGGTCAAATCTTGATCAGGAAACCTATAAAGAATCATACCTCCAGCTTTATTAAATAACCATAACCAAAAAGTGTGCATAATGCCAATGAATATGAGAAGACACGGGGAGATCGATCACACACACCCGGACAAGAAATTACAGTATCTCTACGTAAACGTTAGACATTTCGATAAGCTAGAGTACCTATCCGTATCTTTCATGTAATAAGGAAAATGCCAGAGGAAGAAGTGACTTGAATCAAATATCGCCAAGGAAGAACATGGGATATTTAAAGCAATGACTGGGAAAAGTGGAGTAAAATTTTAGCACTATCAAAGGTGCAGTGTTGAAATGCAGACCATAAAAATAGTGCTTATACTTAGAGTATAAATCATCATTTTAAGTCATTACAGAACATAAAAAGGGCACAACCCTTAATAATACAAGCAATCAAAGATGCCAAACCGAAAGAAACGCAAGGAAATCTGAAAAAATCTCGGAGTCAGAAATATCAAATCCGATATCACTAAAGCGCAAAATAGAAGTTGCCATTTTAAATTATAACAAATGTAGAGACCTTGAATTACATATCTAGCAAATTGTATATGTGTACCATAAAAATCAATTCATTAAAATAATGATAAAAATGCCTCAAAATTACCGGGACTGGGTCTCCAGTGGATTTCATGAACAAGTAAGATGTGCGATGTTAGATCACTGATTGATTCTGAATCGATTATATTGATGCAATAAGGGCAGGTAAGTTTTTTTACATCCGGATGCTTTTTCTGCACATGTTCGTCAAAATCACTAAGGTAATAGGGTTTGGATTCGGCTTGGCAACCATCACGAGGACAAAATGGACATCCAGGTAGATTATCGTCAACAGGTAGAATAACGTCTCCATCAGCAGCATTACGAGAACTGCACTTCCTAAGATGATTATCCAAGTCTTTACTTGTAGAGAAGGCGCTAAGGCACTGCCAACATTGCCAATTGAAATCATCTGTTGTAAAACTAACAGTTTTCGGTTTCTTTCGCTGAGAAGATGTAAAGCCGTAGCCTGACAAGCTCTTTGACGGTTTAATCGAAGGGCGCTTATGTCCATAAGGCATATCTTAAGCTAAATAATAAGATAAGACAAAGATAAAGAAAGAGAAAAAAAAACGGAGAACACAAGTAAGTAAACAACAAGTGTAAATTTAAAATCAAGGAAGCATAAAAATCCTTTACAGCAATATCGGCTTTTCATGTTCAACAAAATTCACAGAATATAAAGCATGAACACACTGGAGTATTTTTAATTAAAATTTTGGCTCACAGATGTTTGAACGTCAACGAAAATTTCCGTGAGCTTACTTAGTATTTTGACGTCGCAATAAGTTAGAAGCTCAACCAATTGATTTTAAATGGCGCGGCAAATATTTTAAAAGAAAGTTAAATAAAATATGATTGGAATAAGTTTTATTTATTTATAAGGAGCTTTAATCATATTCAACCATTTAAATCTTTAATTATTGAGAGTGTTTTGTGTCATTGGCCTTCAAATTGGCTTGAATTAGCATTCAGGCACATATTATAGGTCATTATTTTTAATATTACAATTTCTCTTCATGATGACTAAGATAATTCTTGATCTTACAATTTGTTCAATCTAATGGACATTTACAATCTTTAAACATTTGCAAGTTATTCATCAAATCGTTTGATTGGATGCGTGACAACTTTCTTTGAGCTTTCTACATTATATTGTTATATTCCTAGCCATAAATTAATTTTGCCATCATAAACTTAATCGTTTCTTGCTTTTCCGTAATATAATTCGTGATCATATTAGAATTGATCTTCCGTGAACTTCCTACCCACATAATATTTCTTTTTACTTCCACTTTCAATTTTTTTCGGTTCCCTGTTTACTGCTTAAAAATTGCGTTTCTTATTGTTAGACTCATTCAAAATGAGCTGCCAAAGCAATATATATTTATGTAGTCAGTTCTTGACTATGACTATAACTTTTGCATTAAGGCGTGATTAGTTTTATGTTCCAATCATACGCAATGTTGAAATGATCAGTCTTCCCTATAAGATGCCGTAAAGGTTTCTTAGAATCGCTCAAGGTATTAGTAAATATATAACAAATCAAAATGGGCTCACGTTTATTACCAACTGGTCTAATTATATCACGAGTAATATACAAACAAAACTTGAAGTCGTTAGAAAATAAATGAACTAATAAATGAGTTCCGGAATAATTTTAGATCGGTTACCATTGTTTACCATGTATAAATTTCTATTTGATACATTTAAAAAACATTCCAAAAAGTTGAAAATATAAATATTTACAATTGTCAGGATGGCATATACAAATTCCTGTTGCAAATAAAATTCAAAATGCAATTTTCATGGTGAATCTTGAAATTTTTAAAATTTGGATTAGCATGAGTTTCAAAAAATAAGTTGATTTACATAGTCACCCTGCGACCACGATAAATTCATTAATTTAAAATGAAAAAAGTTGAAACAATAACCTTCTTGCATTTTGATTTCCTGTAAAAATTTGATCAATTTAATTAATTATAAATTTATTTTCATGAAATATATGAAAGAAACTCGTTACTAGAAAAAAATTTAGGAAGTGATATAATTCCTCTATTAAGAACAACAAAAGATTATTTTAATATAAATATTCATTATTTATAACATGGTGTCTTCGAAGTTGAGCATATATAACTTTCTTTAAGCCAAAAATCGAGTATTTCCTGAATTATTTTACAAAATGATAGAGACTCAAAGAAAAGAAGAAAATAAATATTGGGAAGGGGAGTATATTTAACAACAAAGTATAAAAAGAGCCCTTGACGACAAACAAATGTGTTAGTCTTTGTACTGTTTATGACTTTGTTTATTGATATATAAAATGGGCCATTTGACAATAAAAGCCGTTCATATTTGTTGTTAACCATATATCGTTTTCAAATATTCTATAAGATTAGTTTCCTGTATAAACTAATTTTCAATTTTTCAACATATACTTATATGACTAATCAGCAGACGAAAATAATTCACAATTATTATGGCTTTTATCTTTAAACGAAGTAACATTGAAGTAACTCATGGATTTGGTTTATTTCTATTGGTTATGGCAAGGTCAAATTACGGTGCATACGGCGTAACTCGCAATTGTACATTTTTTTCTGTATTAATCTAATTGCTTCAGAAATGAGTTTTCTTAACTCATGGTTGCCTTATCTGCAAAACTTATTGTCAAATGCGATCGGTTTTCTTAACTTTAGATGGGATTTTCGTCAAATAACTGATGCAGACACAATTGTTTCAGTAACGGAGAATGTTAACAAATCAGTGCAAAAATCTCAACAACTGATAACTCCCTGGAGATCTCTTATAAATTTGATCTTTTCCATTCTCCCAGGATGCAAGTCAATATCGAAAGTCTTAACGATTTTCATAAACCTATTGCAATTTGCCTTGCTTATATTTCACTTACCATTTCCTTAAACGAAATCTATCACAAAATTCACATTGAATAATGCGAAGATCATTGGTAACAAATGTTGTTTTTCTTTTTTATCTGATTTGAGTTACCGACGATTACAAAAACTGGTTCTAAAATTATACTAAATTTCTCTTTTCTGACGAAATAAGATGTTCATTCAGGTATATATGTATAATAAATCAATGCCAAAGCATTATGAAGAATTTGGGTCTAAAAATTATTTCAAATTGCAGGATTTATGATATTTATCATTAGCCCTTAAACTTTGACTTCAGCTTCCCCATGGGTGGGGGTGGGGTACATTTGTAGTAGATAGTTAATAGCAGTTCATTAGCTGCCTTCTTACTTCCCAGTATCTCTGGATTTCCGTCGTTGTCTTTAGAGCTGGACACTGAATCAGGTGGGTCTTCTCTATTTCCTCCTGCAGGTTACATAGTGGGAATGTGGGTTGATTGCACACTCCCAATCTGTGAAGGTGTTTTGCCAAGCAATCGTGTCCGGTACTTAGTCTAAACTCAGCAACGGATTCGATTCTTGGCCAGTCAGCTATGTCGGAGAGCGACACTGTCCACTGTTTCTCCTTTGTTTGAGCTTTAAGTTCGTTGCACCTTGAGGTCTGGAATTCTCTCCTGATTAAGGCCTTCATTGTGTGGAAAGACATCGGCCGGTCCATGCATTGCAAAATTGTTGTCCCCTTATTAGCAAGTGTGTCAGCAAGCGCATTGCCTTTAATGCCACAGTGACCAGGAATCCATTGCAGAACCACTGCTTTGTTTTTCTCTCTCTCTGCAGCTGATAAATCTCATTGCCTTTAATGCCACAGTGACCAGGAATCCATTAAGATCATTGCCTTTAATGCCACAGTGACCAGGAATTCATTGTAGAACTTACCTTTAATGCCACAGTGACCAGGAATCCATTGCAGAACCACTGCTTTGTTTTTCTCTCTCTCTACTGACCAGGAATTCATTGTAGGACCACTGTTTTGTTATTTTCTCTCTCAGTACTGTGTTTTTCTTTCTCAGCAGCTGATAGAGTTTTCTACATTCTAGTATCTCAGCTGTTTTGGGTGGCTCTCTGCTTCCAATTGAGACTA
>UZAE01012860.1:17415-30632 GCA_900617975.1 Rodentolepis nana | reverse complement strand
CAGATGTAAAGAGACAGATGGACACAAATGCAGAGAAAAGTTAAGATGAGTACTGTGGAAGGGGTCCAATTCATTGTATGCATTGAGAGTGGGGTTATGGTAGTTTGAAGTGAGAAGCCAACTGCCGGATTGATAGACTTTTTTGCCGTGTGAGTATACGTTGCCCAGCATGCACCACGTGGAGATAAGTCTATCGCGCACCCCAAGTGGCGGAGACATGGAGCACCTGAGTAACGATCCCATCACCTCTAGCATCCTAAGCGAGCACTCTGCCATATGAGCTAGAGCCCCACGCATTTTGAATGTAAGCTGTGAAATTCGCCTAAATATAACATTTAAATTACTTCGGCTTTCTATTTATATAAATAATATATTTGTAATTTAAAATAAAATTGATCATGGAATGTATGTTTTTTTAACCTGCCTGCTTTGCTAATAATTATAAGAAGGCAGTTTACCAGGCCAGTTTTAGCTTTTTCAAATTCAACGTATTCATTGAGAGTGAAACCGTCTAAGGGCCGAGGTTTTAAAGTACGCATTAACTCATTTCAAAATGACCTCCATTGGTGTTAGACTCGTAACAGAAGATGCTATTGCCGTTTAAAACAAGTTAAAACGCCTGATACTACCAAAATTTTTCACGTCGTCATCAGTCTACTGTGAAACACACACGGGAGTGCAGCTGGATACGTCTTCACGTGTTCATGAAATAATTATAATAATTTAATATAATAATAATAATTAATAATAATTTAACATGTTTCTGGTGTATGTATGTCGCGCACGAATGGTAATTTTGTACTCAAATAATCTCGTTTGCATTTAATAATGGAGTAAAGACAGTTTATCCATGTAATGTTAAGATTAGAAAATTCAGTCATTTGTGACATGCTCAAGTGGACCACTTGGCTCTTTATCAATGTTTGAGTTGTATGACTGATGGGACTATATAGTCCTCATTCATTATTTTCTATATTGATAAAGTTTATATAAAAGGCATTCAGGTATTTTGGTTGAACTTATTTAGCAGGAGAAAACAATGGGGAAATGTTTTAGAGTACAAAAAATAATTTGGGCTGTAAAGATTTAAAGGTGTTACTATGGCTTTCTTATAGCTAATTGGTAAGTCATTTTACCGAATCAAGTCGCTCCATTTAGTCTGCTCGAGCAACAGTTTATCACGCTTTTTAAATTAGAAGGCTAGGAGTTTAGAACAGACATAATTGTATTGTGCAATCCCAAAGGAAGCTCAAGAGAAAGAGAAAGAGAGAGAAAGAGAGAACGAAGGAGGAACGGAAAGGGCGTGGGAATCGGGCAACCAACATATGAAGCTAGAAATTATTTGAAAGCCTATTTCTTTCTCCTTTCATCTTGTTTAGCTAGTTTGCTCAATATTGATTGGCTCATGGGGGGAAATTTATCTCCATATTCAACAGTTAAATTCCAGAGATGTTTTCATTTAATCTGTAACTAACTCTTTCTGCGCCATTTATCGGATTGTCCCCACCCCGCAGCTTAAATTTTGCAGGCTTGGTATCAATTCGACTCTCGTAAATTTCAATAGGGTTTCCCCTGAAGAAATGGTGAGAAGAGCGCTCAGATTAAATCACGATTTCCTACTAGTACTTTGTAAATGCAGGGGTGTACGATAGACTTACCTCCACGTGGTGCACCCTGGGCAACGTATACTCATACGGCAAAAAAGCTTATCAAACAGGCAGTTGACTTCTGACTTCAAACTACCATCACCCCACTGTTTGTCATATTCCACCACTTTCACAGTACTCACCTTACCTTTTCTCTACCTTTGTTTCTGTCTTTCTTTTGCATCTGCGAATCGCTATTCTGTTCCCCACTCCTCGCCTTTCTGCTAATTTGATGAACCTTCCCTCTGTGACACCCGAAGTCAACTATAGGGCGAATAATAACTATCAAAACGCCTGCCATTTGAAATAAATAAATACTTTGTGAATGCATGTTCCTTAAGTCTCTTCTCTTTCAAATTTTGATGACTAATGGATTCAACTTCTATACTCGAATCATTTCGTGCATGGGGAACCTTAATTTGTAGGGTTGAAGCGCTTGGTAACCAGAAGGGATGAGTTCCCACAGGGTCATCAGTTTATTTGAGTAATTAACCAGAGGCAACTTTTGGAAGCCATCGTGCATCTAATAAACAAATATTAAAAAGAATTTATTTATATCAAATGGGAGGCGTTTCGACGGTTATCATTAGCCCTTTAGTTGACTTCAGGCTTCACAGAGAGGAAGGAAAATCAAAGGGAAAATAGTCGAGATGGTGGGGAGGGGGGAACAGAAGAGTGATTTAAAGATGTAAAAGAGACAGACCGACACAAAGGTAGGAAAAAGGTGAGGTGACAAACAGTGGGGTGATGGTAGTTTGAAGTCAGAAGTCAACTGCCTGTTTGATAAGCTTTTTTGCCGTATGAGTATACGTTGCCCAGGGTGCACCACGTGGAGGTAAGTCTATCGCACATCCCATATTAAAAAGAAAGGTTTATGGATTGCAATGTGGGCAAAGAATTATAGTAGAAAAAAATTAAATAAATTTGTTCTATCTAGCTTACTGGGCTGGACTGATCACTTAGAAATTCCCCAGTAATCAACTCTAAATGATATGGAAGTATGAAGTCAATCGAAAATTCGAAAATTAAACTTTGAATTCAAACGCTCTCATAGCGGTGCGAAAGTTCAATTTCAAAGGTTTGAACTCTGAAGTGCCAGATTTTGTTACAATGAAGCGTAACTCATATCTCTCGTACATCATTCTGTGCGTAAAAATTAACAAGAAGTCCTAATAAAAGAAACCTATTGGAATGCCAGAAAATGAAGTTATTAATTGATTTCTTAGTTATAATTGTGGATAAGAAATAACTCAATAAAGTTTTGACAAAGTTTCACGAATTTGCGTTTTGGAGCTTAACCTTATTTGAAACAGGTTTGCTAAAATCATAAGTTCTTAAACGGCACATGCCATCGATTTAGTAACTATTTATCATCAAAAAATTGTTCTCAAAAATTTATGCAAAGAATCTTTTCACAGGTGACTGGAGGAAGTACGGAAAGCGCGCTCAAACGTGATAATTATGGTGGATTTCAACTGCAGACTTGGCCAGAACGTTCATGTGCATCCCATGAGTAGAATGGGCCGCTTAGCAAACTTACTGGAGATAATGGAAAGTGGAATGGACATGCTAACTATTCGCGGAAGAAGCAACCTTGATGTTGTCAACTGATTGTTTTTCAATGACCTTATAGAAGATGACATGTACGGTACCTTCTAAGACCAGGCAAGGCAAAATTAGTCACATTTCTCGATATACGGATACCCAGAAAAACAGGAGCTAACTCTAGTCCTTGGTTTTTTAAATCAATTGCCATCATTCGAACTACACTGCAAGAAAGTTACTCAGACACCTAAATCAGACAAGAATATGAGAGCGGAATAAGAGAAGCATAAATACGACTTCCAAGAAATGCTATAATGCAATGGCTTGCAATCTAATGAGGTGATACATGTTTGTACCATGATTGATAATATAGTATCCCAGAAACACCGCCCCACAGTTTAAAAGGTTGAACTAGGATTTGAAATGCATAAAGTAAGTTTGTATGCAACAATACGCCTTAGGAAAGCATCACAAAAACACTTGCTGCTTGCAAATCCTCCAAAATCCTTTGTGGAAATAAAAGATTTATAAAATGGGCTTACTTGTGAGTAGTCAAGGGAAAATTTATGTCTCTTTTGGCAGTTATCAAAGTTTTAACCAATGACGATCAGAAATAGTGGAGCCTTCTTGCACTTTCTTTTATGTCAGCAAAAAGATTTTCGGTCTTTCAATGATCATTGAGTGTTCACAATTGTTTGAAATGTTCGACAATGAGTTCGAAGGTAAAATATCTTCCGGCAAAATATGATTGTTGCACATAAATCTGTGTACACCCCCCCCCCTCCCCTCGCCTTGTACTATATATTCTTCTGAATTTGTGGAAAGTTCTGATCCTGCAGCTATGGAATACGACATTAAATGATATTCCTGAAGGGGTGTGCGATAGACTTACCTCCACGTGGTGCACCCTGGGCAACGTATACTCATACGGCGAAAAAGTCTATTAACCGGCAGTTGACTTCTCACTTCAAACTACCACGACCCCCCTGGTTGTCATATTCGACCCCTAACGCTGTACTCACCTTACCTTTTTCTCTACCTTTGTGTCTGTCTGCCTCTTTTACATCTGTGATTCGCTCTTCTCTTCCCCACCCCTCAACTTTCTGCTACTTTGATGAACCTTCCCTCTGTGAAGCCCGAAGTCAGCTAAAGGACTAATGATAAGTGTCATAAAGCCCGCCATTTGAAATAATTAAAAAATAATGATATTCCTGAATGATACTAATCTATGCGAATTCGTTGAATCGTGATGTTGTGTATATGAACGTGTTCACAGTGAATCTGACCAAATGGGTTAGGAAGTGAAAGGGTACTCGAACTTTGTCTTACCCAAGGAATTAGATGGATTTACTTACTGAAATACTGTGCATGTCATGAAATAGGTATCCGTCTAGAAACACTTCGCTACTCGGAGCCACTTCAACTACCTCGAACTTGTAATCGGGCTTTAATGAAAATTAATACGACTTTGCAATTGTAGTAAGCTTCCAATTTTATAGATTTATTTGTGGTACTATTGGAGGAAAACGTCAAAGCGAGGCTACAAAAAATTGGTCAGAGAAAGCTAAACTGTAATGTGGCCTATGACAGTTCTCATCTTAATCTGCTTGACCTTTTCAATCATTCTATAAACGATAGTTACTGCTACAACCGCCACTGCACTCACGACAGAGATGATGAACCGGCTCCCAGAGGTATTTGAAGGTTTAAATATGTCATCACAATCAGACAAATAGACAGCCGGTTTTTACGTCCTATATTTGGTGCACTTTCACGGAGTTGAATATTGAAAAAAACTAAATGCAATTTTCGGTTGCCGACGTTAGTGACACTGCTAATTTCCAAGTTTCAGGTATAAAAGAATTTTATGAACATTTTATAGAACTGAGAATGGTGGTCACGAGTAAAACATAATGAGCTAAGTCATGACGATTTCATACTTTGCTAAGGGTGGAAAACACCTAAACTATCAATTCTGGTCATCATACACAGAGCAGATATATAAAAGGATATTCAATTTCTTTAAACCCCATTGCCTCTAATTTGCAAAATATATTTTGGCTGGATAACTGACAAGAAGCAATACCACAAATTTACCCACTTTCGCTCGCATACGAAGACTAAATGAGCCGGTCACATGAGTAAAAGCGAAGCGACATAAGGTGGTACACATACCAAGCTGAAGAAGGATTGAACTGTATGATTTATTCACAATAAGAAGCTGCCTATATTTGGCAGACAAAACAACGGGGGTACATGTGTGATCTTCGTCTTTGATTCTTTACTATACCTGCCAAATTGGGAAAAGTATATATGACTGTTTCATCAATATTGGGAAGAACAACCGCAGTTTGAAGCTTTAAAACACAACCACCACTATTATAAACGAAAGTGTGAAAATTGAGCAATTAGGTTTTAGTAGAAAGTAAAAGCGGATTTTTTCGAGTGTCCACCTTAACATATTAGAAAGGGTTCATACAAAGTAAATGTAATATGTCAATGTTTATTCACAAATGAATTCTTGCACACATTTTAGAAGAAAACGCTAATATGTAACGGAAAAAGCAAAAAGGGCATTACATACACATACGCATATTAAAAGGGAAGTAATTAAAAGGAGAGGTGATAAAACATATGTAGTTATAGGAACGCGAGAAGGAGTATGAAGACGGGGAATTGGATTATCGAAATGGTCAGGTGGTGTTACTCCTGCTTGTTTGGCTTCTTCTTATTTTTAGCTAAATTAGAGATGAGAAGCTGAGTTAAACAAGACCATTAAGCACAAAAATGAAGCCAGAATTTTGAAATTACCATTAGCATTTGTAACAGTAGAATGTTTTTGTGCTTGTTGGCTCGGCTTTTGGTGTTGTTGAGGCTTTTTATTCCTACTCTTGTCTTTCTTGGATTTGCGTTTTGACTCCATTGAAGAGAACTTGATTGTAAAAACGGAAACGAGGAAGACTAGGAGAATGCCAATGAAAACCACTCCGTAGAATTGATATCGCGCAACATCAGAGAACATTTTAATAAGTGGATACACATAATACTTCTCCTTGGCAATTAGATACTCAGTGCTACACAAAGTAACAGATCAAACTAGTTTTTAATCTACTTACAGAACGACATAACCGAGGTAGTACAAGACAACCAAAGATAGGCTTCTCATAACAGGCACCGGTTTGGGGCGAGATATAATAACATCAAGAATTGCAGTCACACCAACGAGAGAGTGCTAACAAATAAATAAATTCAAAACTTACAGTGACATGCATAAGCCACACGGGCATTATATCAAATGTTTCTTTAGCCATAAGAACTTCTTTGTCGTAGAAATATAAGCCCCAGAACATAACCGATACAACAGTCGCAGTAGTTAGAGCAAAGCAGGATAGAGTACTTTTCAACTTGTTCCATTTTGTAGGCATAAAAATAATTGCTAGAGCGTAGTAAAGGACTTGAACCAACTAGGACATTATTAGCACAAAAATCATACCAGTGTATCAACTGTTAAAAACCGCGTCTGCAAAATTATATTCTCCTCGAGAGAAACTTTTGCAGAACGGGTAAAAAATATAAAATACGCAGTATATCCATAGATCGAAAGACATAGAACTCTAAAAAATAAAAGTCCCAAAGCCACAAGCATCGTCAGAGTTAAAAACTGCAAAGTTGTGACGATAGAATGATATAACCGTGATTAATTAAAAGAAATATGATTTTATAAATAGGTAAAAGTAACATCATCAATAATAAGGTTAAAAAGGAAATATTTTTGCTCACAATATTTTCTAGCTCCAAAACTTTGAAATTTTTTATTTAAGCAGATAAAAACAACAAATGATGAATTTAAAAATGGAAAGAATGCATACGATCTGTGCAAATCAGAATGATATGATAACCGAAATAATATAAAATCATTCACTATTTAGGTTATTTAAAGCAAGAAAGGACCTATTTACCTTTTTATTTGCTTAATAATATGTATATATAATATTGTTCAATCGTGGAAAGCATTCCCAAATTCTGGTCTTAAATGTAAAGTAAAGATATTGTAATCCCCCCAACCATATGCATATATATGTAAATAGCACTTTTATTTAATAAAATATACCAAATAAATAGCTAATATGGCTATATATCTTAATTTGACTGCAGAATATTAACTTTTCGGATAATAATGGAGTATTAATAAAAACTCTTTAATTGTATTAAAGAATTATTAATAAATTTAATTCTCCAATTGATAAATCCCTGATAAAAATATTTTGGATTAGGTCGTTTTAACTATCGATTAATTGAGCGCCACAGAAATCATATTTGAAAATGCGAGACAAGTGGCGTAAGAAGCGTGTTCGTCGCCTAAAGCGAAAGAGGAGGAAGATGAGGCAACGAAGCAAGTAGACGTGTAAATTCCATTATCATTCCTACAATAAATTTGTGCTATTGGATGTACTTTTTTTCTGAACTCATACTGCGTGGTTATGATCTATTTTACCGTATTTGGCAGAGATATCCGGCCTTAATACTAGACTTTCTGAAATAACTCAAGTGGTGGGTTTCTTTATTTATTAAAGCCGTCTTATTTTCGTGGCTAACATGGTATACTTGTGCTGGAATCGATTTTCGGTGGGACATTTGAGTTGTCTGTCGTATCTTTTTCGTGTTAGTTATTGGGGGATCACTTACGTGTAGCCGATGAGCTCACAGCTTCGTTTGAGCGGCCTAGTGTTGGACTACTTAGCTTCTGTTTTATGATATAGTTGAATTGTGTTCTTCCTTTTTCCCATTTTTAGATGCTTAATAGTAAATGAATACGCATGGCCACTTGTGCACCAGTTTTGTCTACAAGCGATGTCATTTGTGCCACTGACTGAGATACGAATCTTAGTTAGTGAGATATTTTTATCCGCCTTAATTTTTCACTCCAGTGCTTTCCAAAGACTTTTCTATTTAATCACAGCTTGTGAATATGGGGAAGATCGATGAACGCGAGTTTATTTTAGGCATGCCGAGTTCGGAAGATTCGTCTTCCTCGTTTAGTATAAAGTCAATTCAGTAAGCAAAGTCTGGTTAAAAGAATTTGATCGCTATGAATTGTTTTCGCATAGAAAAAAACGAACTAGGGGCTTTTTTCGAATTTTAGGCAAATAAGCCTTGACTAGACCTTGGTTGTCTCTATGTTAAAGTCCCATAATTAGTGGAGCTACCTCAACTACACCGAGGAAATGGGGCGAGTCAATTGGAAGGCACGTGTTGTAGTTATGATGTTACTGGTACGGAGCCTAATCACTAAATACGGTCTTAAACAAGATGTTCAAAGCACATTTCAGTGGATGATGCCGAGCATGTAAATGAGTATTAAGATGCTGGTCAAGTCCGCACAAATGGCGACATAACCTCTCGAATTTCGCTGGATTTCAATAGCCGAATTTGTAGGAAAGTAAAGTTTCTCATACAAAGAATTGACTTAATGCTGACGTGAAGATAATTTGCGAGAGTGAAAATATGGTTTAAATGCAGAAACCTAATTACGTCTGCATTTTTGATACCGTTGAGACGACTTAACAAGTTAGAGTGCCTTACTATGCTAGAACATCTTGCCATAAGGATAAGTAAAGGCTTCAATTCTCGATCTATGCAAAAAGAAAAGTTAAATCCTCCTATCTCGATGATTTAAAATGGAATAGAATGTCTGTAATGCCTAGGATAATACGTTGTGCAGAAATCTTTTTTAGCGAGTACAAAGTTAGGTAGTTCTGCCCTGATAATGTAATAGTTTTAAGTCCTATCTTTTATGGAATCCAGTGCAGGTTTCCTTCATTGGCATGAATTGGTTTAGGTTTTTACAAACGTTCATTTGGCCTGATAGCAGTTTTGCAATGAGAACGTGTTATACATAATATCATATATTAAGTTCAACCAGAACCATACTCGTTACTAAAAAATTAAATCTTTGAGGTCAAGGCCATTGGGTTTCGATCCAAAAGCAAGTGTGAAGAATTTACCCGGAAATATGGTGAGAGAGTCATCTAAACTAACTCTAGTCACAAGTTGAAGACTACGCGACTCTAGGCTTAATTAGGAACCACTGCCATTCCAAAACAATTGCTCAGGTCTACATGACCCTCCCACCTATGGTTACAACCGGGGTAGATGCGACCGTCTAGATCAAGACTCGCAATTCAAAGGGCAAACACAACCGACCTTCAGGAAACCAACACGAAGAACCCTTACAGTGCCGGTTGCTTAAAGACGTGGCTTAATAATGTTGGTCTTATCATTGAAGACATAATATAAGAAATCAATGGATTCGTTTACTTAGAGATATCACTACACGAATAAAGCATTATTCTAAAAAACTCAAATACGAGACCTAGGTGTGCAATTAAAAGCAAACTATACGTAAAGCAATTGCAAGCCCGACAGAAATACATTCTGGAAACCTTCAAATAACAGGTCGCCTGTAGGTAACGACAAGAACCCATCCCCACAGAATACGCAAGAAATTTAGTAAAAAGCTAAAGCCAATATCTGGTTAACCACTTTACAAAATGCCCATTAAACTAAGAACTGCTGAAAAACAATCTTTTCACTGTGCAACAAGGCAAACACCACGACCCTCAAAAGCAGCTCATTTCTTGAACCTACCCAACTGATGACGGCCTACAAACAGCATTCTACATAAGTAGACCCGCAAATAAAAATGCCATGACAAACCAAAATAGAATAAACAATGTCAAAAGACCGTAAGTAAAGCCAAATTTTTAATGTAAGGACAAGTAAACTTTACAATAGCAACTCAAACACTTGGAACGAGGAATTTACTTACTCCTCTGCCTCATCTTCCTCCTTTTACGCTTGAGACGGCGAACGCGCTTCTTCTTCCACTTATCTCGCATGTTGACAATGCAATTATGGCGCCTGGAGTACTAAAACAACTTGTGATTAAATGTCAAAATTTCTAAATCTAAATAATACATTAAAAACCATTCCTCGAAACGCAAATTTTCTTTCATAATTGGTTTTATATCTGGTTTGCAGTTTTTTTAATTTTTGAAATTTTATCATTTATATTATAATGCTGCTTTTCATATACAACCATATTTAATATGCTGATCCCATTATTTGCTTAATATATATTTTTATAAGGCACAAAAACGACCCTTTATAAAGTAAAACATTCATTAGTTTCATGAATTAACTGCATTTCGTTAGTAATTATGTTATTTTAGATTTTCTTTGCCTGAGCTCTATTTTATTACCAGAGGCATTTTTATAAATTATGTAAGACAAAATTATGAAATCATAGTTTTTATAAAGGAAAATACATCATTGAAAATAATCCACCTGAATTCCATTTGTATTACATAAATTCAAAGTTATCTTATTTTCGACGGAATTATTTGCGTCCCTCCAAATTTTATATTATTATTTTTTTAAAGTGAAGTGAACTTTTGAACCATATAATCACTTACATTTTGCTAATTTTTATTTAATGCATGGATGTTTGACCCAAACGTAATGATTTTCTTCTATGGCCACTCTTTTATCATGCAAACTATTTGTCACTCCCTCTAGGTAATTAAAATTCATTAAGTCCTTTCATTTTAGTAACTATCACTTTACTATTGCCGAAAAATCAAAAAGGGGCAGGTAAGCGAAACCGTAGTTTGCCTTTAATTTAGTAAAGGAGCAGTTAGTTTCGACAAATTCATTTTTTCATCAGATTATATATTGCTTATTTTCTCCTATAAAAAGGTGTAATTGGAGGGATAATGATATGACTTCGGATTTACGGCACATCTGCCTCTATTCCCCTATTCACTCGTCTTCTTGAATTATAACCTTGTGAATTCCTGTGGACATATATTGATTTGAACTCCATATAGATCGCATGGCGATAGTAATATAGAGAATGGACAGTGATGCGGGAATGCACATTTGATTAGGTTTTCTCAGTGGTTAAAACTTATATTATATATTATTTTAATAGAAGTAAAAGGTAAATTAATTTAAGCGTTAGCCAAAACAACATTTCATAATAATAAGAATAGAACGAAGACAAGGCTAAAATGTTTATTAATATTATTACTAATCAAAAGCTCAAAATAAAATAACTCTGAAAAGTTATAATCCACTATAATGTGTATTTTTTGACAAAAGTAATTTGTTTGTCAAGTTTTAATGGAACTTCTATTCAATAATTAAAAATCTAGATTTCGTCACTTGGTTCTTCTTCTTCTTCCACCTCTTCTTCCAAATCGTGAGATGAAGTTTCAGAATCTTTGTCCTCTTCCATCGCCTTCCGAGCCCGCTCTGCTTTTTTCCACGCCACGAATTCACGTTCTGCTAGCTTTTCAGTGACATCTTTAAGTAAAACGGGCCAGATTCTTTCCGTCAGCTTGTTTGATGCCTCAATGGATTTCGTCATCGTCAATACCCTTTGCCTCTTCATTTCTGCCTGTCTTTGTTTTTCCTCATCCTCTACACGCATCCGTTCACTCTGAAATAATAATGAAAAGTTAATTTATGCAGACGTGTAGCAGAAGGATCCTTCAAATTATTTACTAATACCAATCGATTAGCCCGACAATAACTCCAATTGCCACTATACCAACGGTTTACATCTTAATACTCGAGTGTTTTCCCAATGTCCCAGCAACTTACCGATTTACAGTCTTAAGCTAATTCTCTTTTAGACTTTATGAATTAACCTGCCGGAAATTGGTGAGGTAGCGTCCTCCAACTTTGGCAAACTTTTAGCTCCAATTGAACACACGCCTATCGCACTTGTTCTGTGTTTTTTTACAAGAATGTGTTTCCCTAAGTATATCTGATCAAAATACCATTTTCATGACTTTCGCCACTTTTTCATAGCAGTTTAGTGATTATCACTGTTAGGCGCGATTGATAATTCACAGTGTGACTTAAATACCTGGCTGCTACGTAGCCACTGATGAATTCTTGATAAGCGTATTCGAGATGTAGCTTTATCCAGGCATCTTCGTGCTGAAAGTCCAAACTGTAATAAAGCATCTTAATTCGCCTAACTTAACAACCGAATGCCATCTTCCTCTTACATCACCAGAACAAAGTAAGTCACAAAAGTCAACGGATACTAATAATAAGAATTCAGCCCAGTAGATATAATAGACGAAAAAGCAAAGTATTATGTCTTTGTAGAGTTTATGCAGAGAATTCAAATAAAATGTCCACTCGTACTTGCTTAGTTAGATGATAATAACCACTCAAATATTGAGTTATCAAGGGTATTAAAACAACATATAGGAATCATATTTTCCTAAAGTGAACTTTCTATTTTAGTAGCTAGCCAAACATAATATCTTCGGAAAGAAAATATGTCATCTTTTCAACGTAAAGATAAAAGTTTCATTAAGTCAACGAAGAAACACTTACCTTCAGGAAAAATTTCTCTTGACGAATTGCGCGTTCAGCTTGTAATTGTATGTTAAAAGGTATTAGCTCTGCCATTATCTTATTCACCTCAGTGATGGCTAATTCAGGCTAAAGAATGGAGCAATGAGAAGCTCAAATAATTTAATTTTTGTCAAGCAAAATTTATGGGCAAAATATTTGCCAAGCAAATCATCGCCTTTCAATATAAATTAAACAAATTTACTGACAAGAATTTCACATACGTAACAGTTGTCTCTGAATTTCACAGCCCAATTCTTTAAATAAGTTGCCAAAAAGTAAATAGGGTCAAGTGGTTGATAAAGGACAATAGCTGTTAGAGCATCTTTAAGAGGTTTGCCTAAAAGGCGTTTAATGTATTCACTGTCCGAATGTTCCATTGATTCGTTTGACTTAATTTGACTCAATTAAGCTGTCTAATAAAATAGGTCGATAAAAAGACGAATTAACATGGAAGCGTTATAAAGCTGCTTGATTTGCAAGTCCATTAGAATATTTAATTATTTTATTGATTTAGTAATGGATACCAGAAATGAAATTTATTCCATTTAAGTCATAGCATTATTACACACACACACACACACACACACA
>UZAE01012860.1:0-17372 GCA_900617975.1 Rodentolepis nana | reverse complement strand
GGGGGGGGGGGGGGGGGGGGGAGGGGGGAACAGAGGAGTGTTTCAAAGATGTAAAAGAGACGGACACAAAGGTAGAAAAAGGTGAGGTGAGTACTGCGGTGGCAGTCGAATATGACATAGAGTGAGGTGATGGTAGTTTGAAGGGAGAAGTCAACTGCCAGTTAATAGACTTTTTTGCCGTAAGAGTATATATATATATATATATATATACTGTACAACAGGATAAGCATTTGAGAAATGTGGCGATGAAAGTATTTTTTGGAATTGTGGCTGGTAATGCTTTTGATAACCAAGATAAAATACTTAACGCCATCAGGGATAGAAAGTCAGTTTCGATTCCCCTAAGGTTGATTGAGATGGTATCATTCTTAATGAAGTCATAAGTAAGTGAGAAATAGGCTTTCGTGTCTGAGAGGGTCACCGGACACAGTTTTTTACGTACTAGCAACGATTCACTCAGAGTACAAAGACAGGAGAGTACAATTTAGAAGCTAACTTTAAAGCAACTGCTAATCAGCTTGCGTCAATAATCTTAAATCTGCCTGATAATGTAAAAATGAGAGCACGAATTCAATTTCTATCTCCCAAATGATTAATTCAGATGGAAATGTGTAATGCGAAACCTGTCATCCTCAGTTCACCAGCTGAATAATGACCTAAAGTAAAATTCTCATTTTAATAAAGTACCGACGAAATAGTAGTGTAGTTGAGAGACATCAATGGTCTGAGTTAATCAAGAAAATAAGTTGCATCATAATATACGATTTTGATCAGCTAATTTCTTTGACTTGGAAATTGTGCATAAAATTATTTATTGTAAACGCCTCATCAAACAAATTAGATCAGTTAAATAATTAGACCAATTTTTACATAAACGCAAGCATATAAATGGACTCATTGATTTAGAGGTGATAGTTTTGCATATCAAAATGCCGACCAGAACATCAACAAAGCAGCTAAACAGTCTTTCGGTGTACTACTATCAGAGGTCAAGCATTATTTGGTTAAATTCGACCTTCAGATCTAGAAAATGACTGGTCTGCTTTTTTCGTCGCCTCATGAGGTGATGAAAGTCGCGGATGCGTCAAAATGCATCTCGCCACGAGGCTTCTGGATAGCTAGTCATTTTAACTCCCTCACTTTTCTCCTTGCAGTGCAGGATCTCGTGCATGGCTAGCACGCTGCTTTAAGTATGCAGTTGCTTATTGCTTAAAACAATTCAAAGTCACTCACCAAAGGTAAAGACCATGGTTCTTAATAGAGAATTAAGTAAAAATCTCCGATGTCTAATTCCTACCCCTCAACAGTGAGGTTACTAGGGACATGATAGCTTACTTAACATGTCTTAATTTCAGGAGATCTTTACTCTCGAGCATGCCTTTCAAATAACTGACAGTTCAAGCACAATACAGTAATGGCGTGGCCAGCTGCCCTTAGTATAAAGCCAAACTTGGTTTTATTGATTTTGCTTAACAATAATCTGGTGCCATTTAAAGGAGAAGCCACAAAGAATGCCTATTTTTGCATTGGTAACACAGATTTTCAATACAATTCGTAGATAACTTATTAGTGAGGTCAGTGCCGTAGTAGCCTTTCTGCGAATAAAATGGTCACATAAAAACTTAAATTTATCGTAAACACGTCAAAACTTAAACAATATAATCTTTTATCACTCAAAGCCTTTCTCCGCCGTACTAGGAGTATTAGGCATATTTTGACACTGCAAACAACGAATCAAGTTTGATGTTTGGGTTGTGACAAAATACATTTTTTCCTAGAACGTTTATTAAATAGCAAAGTCTTTAAATGACTTGAATACCGAAATTCAATGGGATCTATTTTAAAACGCAAAGGAAAGCGAAATTTTAGCAACAAACGTATTATCAGTTAAGCATCCATATATTTTCGTTTACGTAATTGTGGGTTGTTACTGGTTAGCTTATTGCGGATGGGCATCAGTTATTCGACTGCCCATTGGATTAAACGACACCTAATGACAGTACGAAGAGTTAGTAATCATCTTAAAGTGGCACCAAAGATTTCTGCCCTTCATTCAGTTAGAGTGAAAGAAGGCTTATTGAAATACCACAGCAATTTCCATTTTACTTGACGTCATTTTCCGATGGATATTGAGAAGAGATTCCAACATTATTGCATCTATAGAAGGTTCTGAATAGATTGAGTCAAATTCGCTCGCTTAAGTTTAATTGAAGCGTGAAGGTAACCTCACACGTGCTCAACTTCGACGATTGAATCGTTTTATTTTTGTGCTAAAAAGTGGTTTAAGAAGAGTCGATCAAATCTATACAGATTGTGAAAGATGGGAAACTTTCTCCATGGCCTCTAGTTTACGGAGATTAAATGGCCATGGTAATGGGCTTAGCTCTTTTCGAATCCTATTAAATGTTGAGGAGCCCTAGAGCTCAATTGTGCTAGAGACTATTGGTATAGAAGTTAGAACAGACGATACACTCTTCCAAAATTCCACGTAGCTGGAAACGCAAGTAGCCATCGTTGAGAATTTCTCTCCTAATTTACTCTTGGCGCATCATTCTATCTGGTCGCTCGTATTTATCGCCTCATCTATGATTCATTATTTAGCAAATACTTACTTAAGTAATTTGATTTGCTTATTGCATCCCGATTTCTTACCATTTCTGTCATCGTCGTTCTATCCTCGTTCTTTACTCCATTTTGGAACGTTTATGCGTACTCTTGTTCTCCATTTAATACATTTTATGTTAGCTTTGAAAAGGCCATAGGAATCTATTTTAAGAAAAAGGTATATCAAGAGCACCAAAATTGGTTAGTTAATACAGGTGGTTGCACTCACGGGTTAAAGTACTACTTTTTATCCGATCACTTCTGTTCTTGCTTAGAACAGGCATAAATTGGTAGAAAATAAGTCACTTTCTGACACACAAACGCATAACTCATGTGAGAATTTATCATTGGTTTTTTAAACTGGAATAATTTTTAGGTTACTGTGAACTTGTTCATTTACTTACCGCAATGGTTGAAGAAACAGGACCAACGCCAGAAAGAAAGAAAGTTAAATCACTTCATTTATGGTGAGTTAGAGAAATTCTATTTTGTGGGTTCAAAATTACCATCCTTTGTTCAAACAATCTACCTTTTCTTAATTAAGAGACAGCATGTTTTTATTTAGCAAATAACAATTTAATTCTATTAAAGTTAATTTAAATGCTAAGTCATGGAATTAGAAGTAAAGTTTCTGAGTGTCTTTAGTTCTATTGAACAAAATTTGGGTAAATTTTTCGTTTAATACATGATGAAGCAACTCACCTATGACCAGTCAATCATAGAAATCACTTTAATCTATCGATTTTCGATCAAAGCTGTCCAATGGCAATACTTATGGTTGCTGAAGTGAATTTTAGAAACGCTTTCAGTGCTTTGCAAGAGCCAGGAAATAACATTCCATGATCATTATGAAAAGGCTATAAGGTCTCACTTAATCGTCTACCTTAACTTGAATTTGTGGACACTTGGCTCTCACCAATTATCACCATTTTCTTTCTTTACGAAAGCGTTCAGGGGTTTTAAGTTAGAAAATAAGATGCGCAGAAGAGAAATTACTCTGAAAAGGATTCGAAGCGCACAAGATCTTAATAAAAATTCAACTATTCAGCAAGTTACCAGAAAATAAGTCAACTTATTGTGATCCAGCAAATAATTCCCTATAGCTACTTTTAAATACTTGACCAATTCCTTGAAACCCATTCTTAAAACTAAAAAAAATTATTTGTTAAGTTTCTAAATATATAACCATAAACTAAAGAGATGCTGAACTCTTTTTCAATCTCATCAAGGTCACGGTTATTAAGGGAGGTTCAAGCAAATGCTGGAAGTATTCACGATGGATGTGGACTATTTTCCAGCGGGTGGAATTTAATCCTTCTTGGCCACCACTTAGCTGGCAAATCGACGTTGCTTTCAGCCCTGAAAAATGACCAATCGCGTAGAGGGAAGGAAACAAGAGCCAGCTTTGAATACAACTACATTGACTTCAAGGACTCTGAGAGTGAAAGTGAGTTGGATTGCGTGCTAAAACTGTCCTAATTATCCGCTCATACCTTGCAGGGTAATGTTTTAACATGTTCAGAAATGGAACGATACTTTTACCAATTTTCGTTCATCCTTATTTATTAAATACTTTACATAACGTAGAAATGAATGATCATTCAATAAATTTTGTGTAACTAAGGCCGTTTATTGGTAGGATGGAATAAAGCGTTCTACAGTAGGGTGGGGGTTTAAAAATGGAGAAGGTAGTTGAGACTAGGCTTTGTGAAACGGGGTAATTGATAAGGCTCTTCTCTTCTTATCCAGAAGAAAATGATTTAAAGAAGAAGCTAACACTGATTCAGATATTAACATTGCGAGTGGCGCTGAGATGAGCTGTTTCAGTCAACCTTATCACTGATAAAATCAACATAACTTGAAATGGATAGTGGAACTCCACTTTGATAATTGTGCATTAAGGACATTGATTCTGCAGATTTTGCAAGGCTATAGCCTTTTTGGCACTAATTCACATGCAGATGACAATTTCGAACCATATCCATTTTCATTTAAAATCAATAGTGATGTGAATTTATGGAACTGAGAAGAAGAAATGATATTGTTGGCTGTGTTAGTCATGAATACCAGATCAAACCAATGTCTTGATCACTTGATCTTAAAGGTGATATTAGGTAATAGTAATTTTAATTCTCATTGAATGTGATGACGCAAAAGAAGGTGTACGTTGGGGGAAATTGGAAGAGTTTTATCACAACCAGAAAAGCGAGTTCTCCATTGTTGATTTTTGGCGGCAAAATCTCCAAAATGAATGCACTGAGCTATCCCTTCATGTGTCATGGCTCCTAAAGGGCGTAATCATTAGACCAGCCTTTTTGTAAAATGAAGGGGAGCTCCAAGCCTCTTGTTACAATACATCCGCAGAAAAATTATGAAACTGCTGGAATGAAGGATTGTCTTTATTATTTTTCTATTTGCTTTCTCTTGCCTGAGGGAACAATTTGGGACATTTTAATTGAGTCGGAGCCGGAGAAGTCGTCATTTGGCTTAAGAGGTGTTTCCATCTACAGTTTTAGTGGCTATCTCATCTGCAATAAATGATATCTTTAATCCCGTTTTCTAACAGGTAGACAGCATGTTTCTAAATTTACTCCTGCATGCCATACTTAGTGAGAATTCATACAAGTTTTATAAGAAACACTTTTTCAGCTATTATATCACTTGCCATAATGACCGGTTCATTGGTCAACATTCCAGGAGCACTTTCGGTCAATTAAAAGATCTGTTATTGGCCATACGGGAAGGCCACTAAATACTTTCTACAGGGAAGCGAAAATTCAAACAACAAAGAAAAGATAGCTCAATAACTAAGTGGCTATATGAATATATAAGAGAAGAGTGAGCATATTCATTTTCACTTCTAATTCAATTCTTAGATTCATTGGAAGAATTATGGGTTTCTTTAGGTCGGTCAACTTTTTTTTCATCCAATCAACAAATATTACGCAGTTGGTTAGGGATGGAGGCAAAAGTCACGGAGCTTTCAATAGTGCTTTCTTCAAGGGGTATGGAACTGGAAATATTAATGAATTATCCTTAAGAGTTCATTTAGTCATTATAAACATAGCTGAAATGAAGATTTTGCTCATTATTATTCAGACGATTTGAGAAATCCGAATTAATAGGGGCTTCATTGTCACATATTTCAACAGCACTGTCGCACCTTTCAGACTGTTCTGGCGTACATGACATTCCTTTAATCAACCGTGGTGCAGTTGTGCATCCACAAGATTTCATATTTTCAACAAAATGATTTATATTCAAGGAGACAATTTGAAAAATAGTTTGAGCCATGTGTAATTACAAAGTATTAAATGTTAAAATGGTAAACTCAAACCTGTTTATACAATGATTATCATAGTAGCATTAAATATGACATTACAACTGGAAATTACTAATGTACGTGTAACCGTAGTTAACTGGCTAAAGTGTTATTCTAGATCTAAGGCGAATTTCCACCTGGTCTCTGGATACTGATGCTGGTCTCGATAAACTCCTCCGGTATGCATTGAATTCCCGAACGATCTGGAACACATTGGTTCTCATCTGCGTCAGCTTTGGTGAACCGTGGAAAATGACAAAAACAATTGAGAAAATATTCGATTTCTTGGGACAGTATATTAGTCAAATGGATGGGGTGGATTTCGAAGAAATGCAGGACTTACAGAACAGCTGTATGTTCTTTCTTTAATTGGAGAACTAATTCCAACTAAGAGTTGTAATTAACTCAGTAAATATTAATTCCAGTGGAGAGGCACTTTCGTGGGTATATTGATCCTGCCATGGAGGCCACAACTTCATCCACTCCAGGACTAGGGATTACTCATCGGTTAAGCGTCACTAGGAAATTCAGTGGCGTTATGAGGTCAGAAATTGACGAATTAAGCGAAGACAGAGCTCAAGATGAGGAATCTGAGCCAGTCCACCCACCAAAATGGAACAATCTGCATCCAAACGATTCTTCAGATCCAGATTATGAACTGCCTCCGCTAGGAGATGGGGCTTTTGTTAAGAAACTGAGAGTACCTATTATTATAGTAGTCACAAAGGTAGGTGAAAATCAGTCAATAATGCACTTTACTGACATGCAGTGATGTTTTGAGCATGTATTTTTATGCAAGTAGGCCCACTTCATATGCAGTTTGCAGCTCAAATACCCTTGAGAGAGAGATTTATTATTAGAAAATGTAGGCGACATTTAAATGACTGTATTGGAAAAATAGATGAAATCGAGAATAAATTCCCGTAGGGTTACGAGGAGACTTTATTTCCTTGATATAAATGGATTTTGATTTTTCATTGACAGATTTGATGATTCCTTGAGCCTTGCTGTAAGAGCGTTTCCATACAAGAACGGGAAGGAAGCCGGCTCTTACCTTTTGCATTCCGCAGCACAGTCTATAGTTGTGAAAACATACATTTCATAGCAATAGAAGATGATTAATTGCATGTCGAAAACCATTACGTCTTTCCTTTCCAGTTAGGTTCTCTAGAATGTGGCTGAAACTGTGCTTAATTGCACACTGCAATTCTGTCACGTAACTTGAAACATAACAATTTTTTAAATATAAGTAGTTCGTGTTAGCATTAATCTTTTTACAGCATCTCATTCTATTCAGTTCTCTTCCAAAGAATGCATTACCGTTATCGGTTAGATGGGTAAAGAGAGAGTTGAGGATGAGCAATCTGCATCTAAAAATGCGTGTAAGTGTCGTCATTCAATGTAGAAACCTACATAATTTCGGATTCAAACCCAATTCTATTTCGAAAAATTAACTTTAAATTGAAAGATTTAGATAATAGCGCAAGATTGCTTAGGAAGATTGATGCTCTGTACAATTGTCATCTAATTACACTCAAGCGAAAGCTGTCAATCACCTTACTGCTCCCAGTTCTCTAATTCAAGGCCGAAAGGAAATAAGCAGATCCAACGCCGATGTCTATTGAAAGTTGTAAATTAGAATGTCGTTTGAAACCTTAAACATTACTTAGTTCAAGTGGACCCAGCAACAGTAAATAAGTTTAAGGTGGTGGAGAAATTTCCTTAGCAATGAAATGGAAAGGAAAGCATACTTATGATAGTCTTCTCAAGCACAATTAAAGGTATCTGTTTATAATTTCCTCGAAAATTTTAGCTCCTGTACTCCCTCCCTAGGGTTAGTTTGGAGGCAGTTAGGTATACTTCCGGTAGATGAAACCCTAGAAACTGATTACCGTCCTATTTCAAAATATTTATTTATTTATTTATATCAAATGGCAGGTCTTATGATAGTTATCATCAGCCCTTTAGTTGACTTCAGGCTAAACAAAAAAGTCTATTATTCGGCAGCTGACTTCCTATTTCAAAATTATATTTCTTCTCAGACCGATCTAACGGAACATATGGGAAAAGTTCTTGGGTATTCTGATGACACATTTGATACAATTGAACTAGAACTGCGTAAAATTGCATACAAGGGTAAGTAAAATCCTCTATGAAAGTAATAAACGAAGACATGCTAACTTTACTTTGCTTTTCCTTTGAAAAGTTGGAGCTTGCCTAATTTATACATCAGCTCGAGACGGCACAAATATTAGTCTCCTTCGAGACTATCTTTGCCATCGCCTCTTTGGGGAAGAGTTTTCTACATCTGCTCAAAACTTAGAAAGCAAGAGCATATTTATGTAAATTTTCAAAATTATACGCGCTACGCGCTTCTTCCTCACAAAAAAACATGAAAGTCATTTTATTGCAGACCCGCTGGATGGGAATCCCAAGGAAAGTTGAATACTCTCTCTGAAAGTATACCAGAGGGATTACGAATCTTCCCAAGCAAGCCAACAATAAAGCAAAGAATTCAACTCTGTAATTCAGATCGAGGTAATATTTCTAATGCGAATTTTCAAGTTTATCACGCTTTTGAAGATGATAATACCCTTGTATCCGGTTACTTCATTAATAAGCCATGACTTATGCTCAGTAATCTCCCACGAACGAATCTTGGAACGAATCCCAAGAAGATTACCTAAGCTACCTCAAAGCCGTAGAGGAAACAGACGTATGGCGTGGAGCGCGTTTATTTATATTGTGCCCTTCATAGAGCTAAGTCATTAAGATGCAATGAAGGGTTCGTTAAGCAATGTGGGGACTAGTGAGGGGTCTCTGGCATTTCGAAGCACTTGCTCCTTTGGCAACGAGTTGCATGGCCTCACTTTCGTGCCTGTTTGAGTGTCCAGCAATTTCTTAGTTCAGCCCTGACAGGGTTGTGCATTCTACGCTCTCCATTTAACCACACTGGACAATTCAATTTTTTGATAAATTAGGATGGGTTTTAAGCGTAAATCGCTCGCACATTAGAACTCGATTTTAAAAAAATCACACTTGTGTCAATTCATCAGATTCTCTCATTCACGTGCTACCATTATAAAGTAGCTTTTAGGCAGTGTTTGTCAATGCGAACAGACGAATTGATGTTGGCTGCTATTTTTAATGACGAAATGTATTTTTCTGTTAGTCACATTGTAAATAATCCAAATAGGAATTCCATCAGCCTTTTAGAAAGAAGTTATGAAGTTGGCCATTCATTTTGTCCTAATTTAACCCCAAGTTGAAAATTGGGTTAAAAATGGAACAATTTTGGATAGTAGGTTACAAGATCGATACTTATATATTCATGTCCAGTGGGTGTGGCACAGGACCAATAGGAGCGATTAACCCCTGCCAAGAGGAGTGATGATAAAATGCGCTTTTATCAACATAAGGTTGTCTGGAGCACACTTTCGCATGCGAATCCACTCTAGTTTGACATTCTTTCAATAAAACTATCAAGTATATGCCTTGAATTAGTCTTCACCTTCTTCATTTGCTTAAATTAAATAAGTAAAAGGACACATTTAGACATAAAATTAATGTACTATTAAATTTTAGGCTTCATGCCCCCACATTCTATCCATTTTCAAAAGAAGGAAAAATTTATTGAAGCAGAGGAGAAACAAGCCTTTCTTTCACGCATGCTTAGCAAGTTGAAGGCCTCTGAATCTCGTGGGAAAGTTGAAGGCCGAAGTGAGAGCAATACACAGGAGGATTCGGTAAGTGGCGATGCTTAAATGCGATAAAAGTAGATACTGATAGGTGAAACCGGGGTTATAAGTATCTACCGCATTTACCATAGCAGTTTGAAGTGATTATTTGCAATGTCATTTTCACTAAATATCCTTAAAGTGACTTCATGTCTTGTCTTATTGTTAAGCGAAATTGGGAATTGTTTTCATATCCTAAAGGCACCTGATCAGCGTACACGACGTGTCCTTAGCGTTGTGGACACGGCAGAAACAAGGAGAGTAAATTTGGCTGGACCAACTCGAGAGAGCATAGGCGCTGGCGAAGCCTCCGTTTTGAGCACATTTTTCAATACACTACTAACAAAACCAGGTGGAGGAACCAGGACAAACGCCCATGGGAGACAATCGGAATACTCCATTAACATGGATAGTTCAGTGCTTAGGAATCTTCGTTGGCGGACCAGATTTATTTCCAGTGGTGTCGATGCTGAAGGTAAAACTCCTTATTGTTAATATCATATAAAGTTGGTCCCGTAGCGTTCAATCACATCATTTTTATTCCAACTTAATAATCCTCTATTAGAATATTAAGCACAATACCCCATTCTCCTAAGTTACTACTGTAACGGTAACTTTTCGAAATTCAGGCAAATCTGCATTCCAAAAATTTTATAAAGTACCTTTTGAGCATATTTCTGCTAACCGAAGATTTCAAAATAATCCACTTGTTTGTTTGTTGGAAATATTTTCACCTTCCAATCGAAGGTGTAAATCGTAGTTAGAGGTGCTTTCACTGCACTGAACAGTACTAATTAAAATGACGTCATTTTCAGTATTGACTACCCAATTATTTGCGTCGCTTTTAAATAATCCTTACGCATTTGCCCGGCACACAGGGCAGCGGCTCTCTAACCAAACTTAATTTAGGTCATCATAATTATTGAAGTTTATAGAAAATTAGTTGTTTTAATCCATAGTTATTTCAGTCTCCTATATTAATAAATGAACTTCTAACTTATACCCGGAGCTTACATTTCGTTAATTATTTAAGAAGAGGAACGAAGTAAATTAATAAATTGAGGTTGTCTAAGTACTATTGAAATTATATGAAATTGGATTTTGCAACTTTTAAATGATAACTTCCGCTTGCCTTTTAACGAAAAAGAAGGAAATTTTGAAACAATTTGTTACTAAAATGGACTTTTAATCGAAGTTGTGATCTTGAGAATCATTAAGCATCACAATTAAGCTTCATTTGAGCTCAATGACTCTGGTAAGAGTCCCATGGCCAGTTTTTCATTTAATCCAGGAAAATGGAGTTCTTTTGACCAATGCGTGATTCGGATGCTGATTCTAGCCGAATGGATTTAAGCTAGTTCTAGGAGTCTATCTAGATGTTGGAGGGTCTGCCACAGAGATTTCTGAGTCAGTCAGACTTTATTAGTGTAGCAATCCGCTAGAGTGTAAGAAAATATTATATTCGATTAAATTTAATTGGGATACAGTTGCTGGTGGAATTAATGTAAGTGATGTGGAATAACTACCAACATTTATAACCCTTCCGATAACACCACTGTTCAAAACGAAGATAGTCTATTTCTTAAATGTTTTGAGGGTGGTTCCAAGGTCACCGATTAGTAAGATGGTCTACTATCTTAGTCTATACTTGTTTCAACCTGACAATTTCTTCAAAATATATATAATCATAACTCTACACTAAAATTTTGAAATGTCTCAAAGGATGCTGGAAAAGGCGAAAATAAGGTTGAAAAGCTAGGTAAAGAAGGCAAAGAGTATGATAAGGGAGAAGGTTCCAAAATTAAGGAAATCGCAACAGTAGACATAAGTGGAAATTCACTATGGCCATTATTAAAGACATTAAATTAAATAATTGAACAAAATTTCAAAAAATAATAAGATGACGCGAACCATGGCATTTCAATAAGTGAAAAGATGGATATTGTGATGAATAATATGTTGAGAAAAATCTAAATAATGTGAGCACATAAATTGGTGTGGATTTAGCGCAAATGATGACTTTTGTACGTATGCCACCATTGTGAGGACATTTACGTGAGGACAGCCAGAATAATGAAGCATTGGGTACTCCCAGAAGGCATAATTAGTTCAGCAGTACTTAGAGGAGCAATGATTGGAGGAACCTCTGGCAAAACGGAAGAATCACATTTTGGAATAAGGATTGGCGAGAGGAAAATGTGTTGTTGTAAGCGCCTTTCGAGTGCGATCGTAGTTGGATTTGATGGCATTCAGCGTTTCGCATTATTGCCGGAAATGTGGAATTAACATCCAATTCCGACACTTTGAAGTGAGGATAATAATGTGAGTGAATAATGTTCTTTGAATTAATTTGCCAGATGCTAAAGTCGAAGAGAGGGAGGAGTCTGAGGAGCAATCGCAATGTGAGGAAGGAGGAAGAGGAGGAAGAGGAGAAGGAGGAGGAGAAGAAGAAGAACAGCAACAACAGAGGGGCGAAAGTCCCATTGAGAGTGCTCCACTCTCCATAGAAGGTGAGTCCTGATGCCTAGAGGCATCCTCTATCATCATTCTCGTAGACATTACAGATCAAAACGATATCCAAGGAAGCAGCAAAGGTGAAGTCTCTGGCACTGCGGAGGGGACAGATTTGAGGATAAACAGTGAGGAACTGCCAGAGATGGGAGGACAAGCACCAAGTCCAATTGATGAAGTGAAGGAGGAAGACAAAGGTTAGCTCCGATTGGCCTCTTAAGTGTTGTCAATATCCTGAAGGTCTCGGTGTGTGTGTAGTGCAAAGAGGATTGAGGAGGAAGGATTCTGTAACACTAGATTCGAGTTTCACGTTGAAAAGGGGAGAAAGAGCACAAATTAGAAAAATGAGTTAGGGGAAATAGGAAACTTCGTGAAATATCTAAAGTGTTGTCGAACAGTTTGATTTTGTTGGGTTAGTTGTTTCGTAGAGGAATTGCGCGATCAAGGCTAGGCGGTGAAGGTGTACAAAACATTCATCATAGTGCTCAAACATCTTGAGATGTGGTTACGACTGTAGTGAAGGCTGTTATATTCAAATTGAAAAAAATATCACTTACTGCCAAAATTAGGAGAGCAATACAAACTGTTAAGACATAGAACACTTGTGATTGCATTTGGGGGTTCTTTCAACTGAGTGTGTTGAAATTCGAGCATCTGAGTGAAGTTGAAGCTGCGCCAGACTTAGTAGAAGTTGAGGCTGCGAAGGGAGAGGATCTTCACATGCGAGAAAGTCACGAGGGCCAAGATCCAATATGGATACGGAAGGGTCGAGAGCAAAGTAGTGTCAGTGTCGTGGTCCTGGTTTCAGTGTTGCGCATTTGTTCTCAGTGCAAGAAAGAGTGGATAAATGCCGCCTATTTGATGCAATTTAGGAGTCTCGCTCTTCTCTTACGGCAATAAGTCACGCATTTACTCTTCTCTTGCTAGGATTACAAGAAGAGGTAGAATATTGTCCTCTCAAAGAGGCAGTTGTGGAAGGAGAGCAACAAGGACCTGACACTGCCCAAAATGACACGCCTCAATCAAATGAAGGTGGGTTGGATTATTTGGAGCACGTAAATTGTACACCAAGAGGGGTCGTTTCGATTGTATTAGAGTAAGTGCATGGGTGGCACCAAGTAATGAGAATTGGCACACTTAAGCCCAAAGGAGGTCAAGGCGTCTAATAGCGCCTCCTCACCTAAACTGTGCAAGGAGAGTAGTCAACCATGGCATTATTATTTACTCGGCACAGAGCGAATACAAGTGCCTTTATCTTTGGGGAGACATTGAACTGGAGCAACAGTGCACAATGAATGGTGCGCCACTCGTGTAGATCGCAGCGTGCCGAAATAGTGGCTGTGCTCAACTTAATCTCATTTCAAGGATTTCCATTTATTAGACAAAATGTGTACAACCAGGCATAATTTGGACCTTTCAACTTTGCGAGGATGCTTCCGTGGCCCCAGGAAGTAGCTGCAAAAGGCGCTTAATGAAGTGGTGAATTGATTCACCGAAGTTCTGAACCACGTCTACACATTTAAGTAAATCAATGAAATGGTGTGGGTGCATTTGGAGCTGAGAATGAACTAGAACATATTAGGAAAACAATCATGAATAGTTAGATTTCTAGGCGCATTTCAAGCGCTTTTAATGCTGCATTTATAGCATGATAATTGTTGCTGAAGAAACCCATCTCCTCATCACATTTTCGAATCAGCTGATTTTAGATGTATATTCAAATAGTCTAGTCACCTTCGAGGTGGATTGAATTGAAGTTAAGTCTATAGCCATACTCTCTGAAATAGGAGAATTGAGTCCTCCTTTCACCAGAGCCAGTAGTGGAAGCAAATAATTTCCTTCAAGTGAGAGTAGGCAAGTGATGGGAATGGTAAATATGAATTGCAAATTGAAGAAATTCCATTGAAATGAGCAGTTTATAAACCAGAAATATTTACACGTTCAAATAACTGAGATTGTTTGATGTGTGTACAAACTCCCATTCCAGATTCAATACGTATTTATTCTGTAAAGCAGCGCTTCGATATATAGCAGTGTCTGCTATATATCGTCTTCGCCCTATATATCTGTGACCATTATACACGTGAAATAGAACTATAGTATTGCTTGACTTTCACTACTAATCGATCGAATTTTTGCAATAATTCGACAAAGCTTTGATTGTATGTAAGCGAAAGATCGCAACTGTAAATTTCGGCTCAAAGAAAGGAATATTGATAAAGCCTAGCATATAATAAGCAATCAGTTACTAAATCCCTTAAGTTGGTGTTTTCTCTAGAAGATATGCGAATAGAAAGTGAAGACCGAAGCTCTGTACTAGCTGCCGATAATGTGCCATCAACAATGGAAGGTAAAACATTATCACTCTTTTTAACTCAAACCCTATTTTGTAGGACAGCAAGAAGTCTGCGACAGCAATATTAGTCCTTGTGCAAATGAGGTAGATTCGAAAGAAGTGAATCCAAACCACGAACACACGGTAGAACTAAAGGGTAAACAAGCATTCCTAATCAACATCTGTTTTGGAGATTTAGCATACTTAGAAGCAAATGAAAACTTGGAGAAGAAAACAAGCGAGAACTCAATTGAGAGTCTTCCGGCTGGCACTGAGGGTAAGAGGAATGAAGCGTTTTTACTTTTCTCAACAGCAATATATGCGTAATGCTAGTCTAAACTTACGTAACTCATGAGACAGGATGCTTTTGGACTTCCTTGTTTGAATTTGTCTAATTTTAATCAAACCAAGGCCTAAAGTCGACAGGGGCATCAATAAAAGTAGTTCCCAATGAAGGTGGTTATCAATTTTCTTCCACTCTTATCCCTGCTTTCTACTGAAACTTTGTTCATTCTTCGTGATGGATTTGTACTAATGAAATTTGACACCATCTTAAACGGGGTCTGATTCATTCAACACTTATATGAAGGACAAGGGAGCTATTGAAAACGACCCAAGTGAGAGACAGTGAGTAAGAGAGTAAATATATGGATTTCCAATCACATATAGCTAGTGATCCTGTGAAAATCGCCTCAGTAAGAACAGATTCACGTGCAACCCCTATTTCACAAGGTCAAAGGAAGTGCCCACCACCTCCTACACATATTGACTCCTTCCTAAAGCCATGCGTCAATTACACGGGATGACTTTCCATCGACCCATTCACTGTCCCATTTCTCCTGTTAATTCTAATTTCTTCCAATTCTATGTGGGCAAATATAACAGGATTCCACAAAAAATTCAACCTGCAGTATTCATTTGTTTATTATCCTCGGCATGTACATAGCTAAGCTCTCACTGAAAAAGTGAAATGAGCTATTATTTGGGTAAAATGTCTTCATGGTATATTGGCGAGGAGATCTGATGCTTGACTCTAATGCCACCTGTAAATTACCTGAGGCATCGTTTGCTAAAATTGGGGTCCAAATCATGCGTATAAATCTATGCCAATCTTTGCCTCGATCTCACCGCGCCTTATTTTAATGAAACCAATCATCTTTATGGTAATCCTACTAATTTCCTTGTTTTCAACTAGTCGCTCGCTGGCCATATGATTAAAAGACTTTGAGTTTAAATTGAAACACTTCCTATTTGGGGCCAAATTCAAAGCGAAAAACATTACCCATTAAAATAATTAAATTAAAGGAACATTTTGCATCGAGTTCGACTTGTTATCGAAGATAAACAGTTTTTATAAACTTTCCATTTCAGCACCAGGGTTGGATGAACCCATTTTCGAAGATGACCAGATTTCCGAAACTGGTAATGGCGACGAATTAAATGCAGGTAGATTCAATCTCTCTTTTCATGCGTCTTGACAGTTTTCCACTTTGTTTGTAATTAACATACACTATTCGTGGAGGGATGTATTCAAAACTTCAATATTCTTGATGCATTATTAAATGGAATGCACAATTAGAGTGGATGAAACTGCACATTCAATATTTCATGACATATGCTGCTGTTCACCACACATTGAGAATGACTACCTCAACACATGCATTAACCAAATGGAATAGACGAGTCTAGAAATGAGGAAGACCGAATAGGAGATGAAATTGGAACGGGCTCAATTGAAGGCAATCAATAGTGATACTACTACTGAACTGATGCTATTGCTGTGTGATGTATCAGGAGTTAGAGAGTGCTCTAGAGCAAATCGAGACACTGAGGAAACCTGTTTGCACTGTGACACTTGAGTGAATCAAATGTTGAAACACCAATTCACCTCAAGATTGAGTGTATCTCCAAAGCAGAAGTGAACATGATATTTGTCGAGGCGAATAAGACTGGGTGATGCAAGTCTCTCCCAAGTTCACTCATTACAAAGTGTGAGAGACGCATTCACAGCAATAAATTTGGGATAGATACAAGAGAATGGAATGTTCATCTTAAATGTGAGCACATAAATTGGTGTGGATTTAGCGGAAATGATGACTTTTGTACGTATGCCACCACTGTGAGGACAGCCAGAATAATGAAGCATTGGGTACTCCCAGAAGGCATAATTAGTTCGGTAGTACTTAAAGGAGTTATGATTAGAGGAACCTCTGATAAAACGGACGAATCACATTTTGGAATAAGGATTGGCGAGAGGAAAATGAGTTGTTGTAAGCGCCTTTCGAGTGCGATCGTAGTTGGATTTGATGGCATTCAGCGTTTCGCATTATTGCCGGAAATGTGGAATTAACATCCAATTCCGACACTTTGAAGTGAGGATAAAAATGTGAGTGAATAATGTTCTTTGAATTAATTTGCCAGATGCTAAAGTCGAAGAGAGGGAGGAGTCTGAGGAGCAATCGCAATGTGAGGAAGGAGGAAGAGGAGGAAGAGGAGAAGGAGGAGGAGAAGAAGAAGAACAGCAACAACAGAGGGGCGAAAGTCCCATTGAGAGTGCTCCACTCTCCATAGAAGGTGAGTCCTGATGCCTAGAGGCATCCTCTATCATCATTCTCGTAGACATTACAGATCAAAACGATATCCAAGGAAGCAGCAAAGGTGAAGTCTCTGGCACTGCGGAGGGGACCGATTTGAGGATAAACAGTGAGGAACTGCCAGAGTTGGGAGAACAGGCAGCAAGTCCAATTGATGAAGAGAAGGAGGAAGACAAAGGTTAGCTCCGATTGGCCTCTTAAGTGTTGTCAATATCCTGAACGTCTCGGTGAGTGTGTAGTGCAAAGAGGATTGAGGAGGAAGGATTCTG